>WELA01003775.1:614883-650586 GCA_009602735.1 Mesotaenium endlicherianum
GGGGGGGGCAAAGGCTTAGTCAGCAGGCTTAGTCAAAGAGTGCCAGAAGCAAGCCCTGACTTCAGTTTGTGCTGCAAGCTTGAGATGAATCGACTTACCAATAGGCGATTAACAATTAATGAAAATCTTTATATCAGCATGTAATCTTTATTGTATTTTCTGTTAATTAATTAAACAGCAAAAGACAACACACTAGCAGTGGACAATCTCTCAAATCAGATGCAAGTAAACTAGCATTAATAATGCAATCAGTAAACTTCTACAAAAGCAAGGCTAGAAGAAAATGCATATCAATGGCTTCTCGCCTTGGATTCAGATATCTCTCAGTAAGCTGTACAAGAGAGTTGGCCTCGTTTTTGAATGCCGAACTCGAGAGCAATACCTAGCATATGTACATGGAATGAGTTTACTGTTCAACGGCCAGTGCGATGGCACCGCCTACCTGGGAGTTAACCACGTTGGTAGGACCTCGGTTAACCAAATCCACCGCCATCTTCCATCATCCCGAATTGCCATCCATACCAAGGATGTCATCTGGCCAATCATCTAGCATGTCACACTTAGATGCATATCTAGGCAGTTCACTGCTACCGAGTACGGAAGTCAGCTGGCTGTCAAAGAATGTGTCAGCAAGCTGACCTAAGTTGACTTCAGCCTGCTGCGCTCAGCTGAATCATTAAACTGATAAGTATATAAAGTCCAGTAGACTGAATGTTCACTAATTGTTAGCAGGCTAAACTTAATTAACTATTGTATTTAATTGAATATTATATCTACCAATATAGTGATTCATTACAATCCCTCCAACTTAAATTCTTGTCATCCGACAACATTAAACTGTAGAATTATCTGGTTAGGGAAGTAACAGATTTAACCCCCCACCGCCTGCCTTTTGCTTCAACACTGTTGCCTAGCTGTGAGGATTAGTAGTGACAGTGGACTGTCACCTCCACCCTCAATCCACTTCCGTTGTGGAATGCAAACAGAGAGACCTCCAGCAAGGCTTGACTGGAGGATGATTTTGATATTTCAGGGCGTTGCTTCTGGGGCTCCAGGATCAGGAGACTGAGATCTGGACCTAGATTTGGACAACCCTCTAGGTCTGTCAGTTGGCCTTCTAAAGGACCCTGTTTGCTCTAAAGTTGGGCCTCGAGGAGAACAAAGGATTGTAGCCTGCTCTTCAACCACTTGGGTGTTGATACCCACATAAACAAGCATTCCGGTAGGATGCTAAAATACATTGGCAAGAGGCACATGTCCCTGACTGAAGGGGGTGGCCAGCATACCTCTGGCTACTCCGCATGTTGTTCTTCTGGTTACCCCTGTCCTCTGGGGATTTCTGCCTTTCTCTGCTGCCAAGAATAGTCAAATCATCTTCTTCCCTTGCTTGGGCAGGTGGGGTGGGAGAACAAGTGCGGAGTCCTGTTGCCTCCATGACCGGCATCACATTCCATACACCTGATCTTGGCGCCCTAGGAGTTTCTGCTTCTGCCTGTCCCTAGGTCTCCTGAGTCCCAGCTCCTGATGCTTCTCCTCTGCCTTGTTCTTCTTCCTCATCCTCTTCATCTTCCTCCTCTGAGAGGGTAGGGGTCTCGTCCACTAAGTCATCCTGCTCCCTGATAGACATGGAAAAATCTACTGATCGCCCTTTCTTAGGACGAGCTAAAGGTTGCTTGGCCTTCAGCCTATCCGGCCTGCATTCTTCGCCCATTTGTCAAAGGCATGCTTCCCTTTAGAGAAATAATCTCTCCCCCTCCTCCTGTGCTCTTTGGTCTCCCCATTCATATTACTCAGGCAGCCATTCAGCCTGGGGTCCCAAGGGGCAATGTGAGGTGGTAGGATGAGGTAGCCGTCTAGCCCATAGTGGAAGTCATCTGGTTGGGCCAGGTCACACTCCTGCTTCTTGTTAGTGACGGTCATCCACCTCTAGTCTGTGGGCTGCTGGTAGTAGTGTGGCCCATGCTCAACCTTTTTCTGCTCATAAGGAAACCAGTGGGGAGAGAACATCTGCTGCCCTGTTTCCCTGGCCCGGTACTCCCAACTCCTCCGCTCAACTTCATTGTAAGCTGGCAGCAATGTCAGGTAAAATACCGTATTCTTAAAGCTATCGGGCTGCATGCTCACCATCCTGATGAGTCTCTGATCTCCCACTATTACAGGTATTGGAACTAGCTTGTTCTCCGAATTTGTTGCCAGGTACCGAGCTTGCTCTGTTGTACAGCCCACCATCTTGGCATAATCTTTGTAGAGGACCACACCAGTGTGTGTCTCAATGTACCTATCGAGTGCTTCAGCTTTCTTCTCTCTGTAGAATTGTTGTCTGTTCCAGCTTGTTGATGTCCTGGGCTGCGAGTAATGCTTCCTTCAGGTTATCAAAGGTTTGGCCACCCACCACAATATGTCTGTAAGTGGCCAGGCTCTTCTGCTTCTCAGCTTCAGCCCTCTTCCTTCTTTCCTCCTCTGCTACCGCCGTTTCTTCTTGTCGTTTCTTCTGTCTCTCCTCCTCCGCTTTCCTGAGGTTTTCCGCCTCCTGCTCCTTCTTCCTCTGTGCTTCCTCTGTCGCCTCTTGTTGTCTGCGGACCCTTTCTTGTTTTCTCCTGATGAGGGATGTCGCCGCCAGCTCTTTCTGGCATTGCTCCATTGTCCTCCTGGCTTGTTCTGCCTTGCGCTTTCTGTCTTCCTTTTGTGTGGTGGGAGCCATCCTGCACATGTAACCAATGCACAAATTAATAGGAACTTGATCTTTGTCACAGGATTTTAAGGAAGAGAAGTAAGTTTGTATTATTATGGTAGGTTTGTTCTCGTTTACCTTACAGGGTGGTTACTAGGAGTTAACGGAGCTGTAGTGCGATGAAAAATAAACAAATGACCGTGTGTGCAGGGTGAGTTAAGTGAATTATTGATGTGACGGTCTTTTTTCTTATTCCGCCAACATTGCTTAATGTGGACCTGGCTGTCAAAACTGTCACTACGCTGACACTTAACTGTCCCTATGTCGTGCGTTTCGAGGTCGGGTGCGCCACATAGGTACAAGCAACACATCATAAGCAAGCAGGCTTTGCTGCAATGAAGTCTATAATACATGCGGCTTTATAGCCCAAAAGAGAGTAAAATCTCAAATGTTTTAATAAGGGGAGTGTGTACTCTCCAGAGTGAGCACCTCAAGATTGTAATTTGGTAGGAAAACAACTAATGAAGTATGGCCCAAAAGATCTCTGGAAGCACATCATGATCTTTAAGAGTAGTCCATGCAAGGGTTCAAGCTGTGACTTTGCTCACCACTTGTGAAGTTCTTCAAGTGACTGGAAGCCGGGAGGGCTTGCTCTTCACAAGAGAGCAACTAAGTGACCCTGAAAACACAAGAGATAAAAGTGTAAGCTTTACTAATAATCTCTGTTACTTAAAACTGGCATAATGAGGACTTTTAAAAAGATGTCTCTCTAGGGACATCTCTGGTACTTATAATCCTGGAAACCCGGCGTGGTATGCGGCGGATCCAATGCATCTAGTCACACGAGGAGGCTCTCCCATGTCCACTAATGTGTACAAGGCATGTACTAGCACTCCTGTAGGCTAAGCATAACTCAAACCGATCAAAGCAGGGCACGTAGAATATGCTATGTGTCTCTCAATGGTGGAGCTTACCTTGGGTGATTCTACCTAGATAGCGCCTCAAAAGTGATTTTGGAACTTGAAGAAGCTTCCTTTAGGGGTAGGTGATGCAGTCACCAAGTTATAGCCTCGATGATGCACTTATACTATGAAAATGCAAAACTTATGTAGTCTAAGGGCCTCGCGAATTTGTGCGTACGAAGCTAGGGGTTTTTGGGGTCACGGAGAGCCCACAATGTCACCTTTGGGAATATTGAGTCATAAGTTGGCATTTGGGAAAGTTCCGCTAGGGGCTGGTAGGTGACGCGGACTAGATCGCAAGTATCTTGCTTGTCACTTGACCAAATGACGCAAAACCGGTGCCATTCGGAAGATGCTTCGACGCGCTACATTTTGGTGACTTGGAAATCTAGAAAAGGTCAACATATAGATGCGTAAGGTCTATGCAAAATTGGTCTTCCTAGATTGACGGTTTGCACAAGTTAAGCTCGGTTTTGTACGTCAACCCCGACTCAATAAATCATGACACCTATCCCATAACTGTCCCTTTTTTGCACACTAACTATTATTTTCTGGCACAATTCCCCTTCAACTTAAATGGAGACAGGGCCTCCCGTCACCTTCCCTTATCAATTGAAATGACAGTTAGGGAGGTGCCCCAGCCGCCCGAAGGTGGAATGGTTTCAACGCCCCTTTGGCATTATTCAAATGGTCCTTAAATTCTCAAGTATCCCCAGAGGCATCGTAACCCTTCAATCTGACCAGGTATTTCATGACGTATTTAGATGATCGACGGATTGAGCGCGCGTCTAAGACCTCATGAAATCTCATCAACCTTATATTCCTCAGAGTCACCATCCCTAACAACGGGGATTGGTCGCGGTTGGACAGGTGACCAACCTGTGAACAATGTGTCTCCTTGGATGTACGGTTCCAGGAAGGAGACATTAAAGGTTGGGTGACCCTTGTATTCTGCTGACATGTTCAGTTTGAAAGCATTCCGGCCGAAAGCACGCACCACCGAATATGGACCGACCCAAACCGGATTAAGCTTTTTCTTGATCATACCAGGCAGGTACAGGTGTTGAGAATGCAGTTTGACCAAATCCCCCTTTGAAATTGTCAGCTCCCGACGGTGTTGATTAGCGTATTTTTGTTGATTTTCCTGGGCTTTGTGCAAATTGTGTTGGACTTCTGACAGCATGTCAGCGAAATCATGAGTAAAATGGAGACATTTGATCGTCAATCTCCTCAGGGTGAGGTAAAGACTCCCCTAGCACATCTAAAGGAGACTTAGGGACTCTACCCAAATTGGGTTCAAAAGGAGTCCTTCCCGTTGACGCGTGCACCGCACTGTTGATCGCAAACTGAATTTGAGGCAACAGGTCATCCCAATTATCTTGTTTTTGGTTAATATGTGCTCTCACCACCTCTTGCAGAACTCGGTTTGTTCTTTCAGTCTGCCCATCAGTCTGAGGGTGGTTGGCTGTGCTGAGCAGCTATTTGACTCCCAATAACCCCATTAAATTTTGAGTCTCTGTTTGAAATAATATTAGAGGGGAGCCCATGTTGGCATACTACGTGGTTGTAAAATTGTCTCGCAGTTTCGAGTGCAGTCACCTTGACACTGGTGGAAATAAAAATGACCATTTTTGTAAGTTTATCCACAACTACCAATATCGAATCATGCCCATTGGCAATTCTTGGTAGTGTTAGCACCCAGTCCATGGATATTGTTTCCCAGCGTCCAGCTGGGATAAGCAGTCGTTGTAATAGACCCCCAAGTGGTGTGTGCCTAGACTTATTTTTCTGACACTGATCACAAGACTTAACATATTTCAAGACCTCCCAAGGCAACCCATCCCAATGATAATGTTTTCCTAGTTTGCCAACAGTTTTGTAATGAATCAGTATATTAGTAGATATAATATTAATTTAAATATAATAGTTATATAAGTTCAGCCTACTGAACTCTAGTTGATTATGAGTCTGCTGGACATTACATTTAATATCAATTTAATGACTCAGCCGGAAGCGGCAGGCTGAAGTCCACTTAAGTCAGCTTGCTGACACATTCTTTGACAACCAGCTGACTTCCGTACTCGGTAGCAGCGAAGTTCCTCGATATGCATCTAAGTGTGGTATGCTAGATGAATGGCCAGATGACATCCCTATGATGGATGGCGATTCGGGATGATGGGAGATGGCGGTGGATTTGGTTAACCGAGGTCCTACCAACGTGGTTAACTCCCGGGTAGGCGGTGCCATCGCACTGGCCGTTGAACAGTAAACTCATTCCATGTACATATGCTAGGCATTGCTCTCGAGTTTGGCATTTGGAAACGAGGCCAACCCTCTTGTACAGCTTACTGAGAGAGATCTGAATCCAAGGCGAGAAGCCATTGATACGCATTGTCTTCTAATCTTGCTTATGTATGAATTTACTGATTTGATGCTAGTTTACTTGCATTTGACTTACGAGTATTGTTCACTGCTAGTGTGTTGTCCTTCGCCGTTTAACCAGTTAACGAATAAATACCATAAAGATTACTTGCTGATATGAAGATCTTTATTAATTGTTGATCGCCTATTTGGTAAGTCGATTCCTTTCAGTGGTCTCGGAGCAGGTATCACAGTCTTCTTTGTATGGTAAGGACAAGGTCTCAAGCTAGCAACTCCCGAGACATGGAGAACCAGGATAACGAGAATGTCGAAAACCAGGCGGAAAGCCATGTAGCGAGAACCCGCACCTATTCTGAAGCAGTGGCAGATACTGCAGCTAGAGAAGCTGCAGATGAGGCAGCTGCTATTGCCGCAGTCGTATCACAGCAAGCTGAGGAGGAGAGAGCCAAATTAGCTGAACAATTAGCAAAGGCTGCTGACGATACAGAATGGAGGGAAGGAAAGCCCGTTGACGAGCGCACGGTTGAAGAACTTATGGCATCCAGGGCCAATGTTCTGAATCCACCTCCTGCTGTACAACTCAATATACCCCTAGGTCAAATACGTGACCGACTGAATGCGGCAGGAATTGCTGCTGCAGGAGCAAGAGAGACTGTTGAGGACACTACTCAGCGAGTAGATGCCAATGCTGCTGCTGCATTTGCTAGACTACCACCCCAAAGTGTAGACTTGGGAGCATTGTTTGTTCAAATGCAGTCGCAAATGGCGACCATGTATCAGTCCCAACAAGAGGACAAAAGAATCATAATGTCCCTACTCCGGGACAGAGACCAACTGGGGTCTCACACCACTAGTGGTGGTGGCCGAGGGCCTAGTAAGCCCAAGCCAAAACCTCCCCAGGACTATGATCCTGAGGGGAACAGAAAATATTACCTGATCAAGTTTCTCGCGGATGTTGAGCAGTGGCTGGAGAACTACTCAGAACTGAAAGATTACGAGAAGGTCAGGCACACCGGTGCGCTACTGAAAGGCAGTGCCGCAGACTGGTGGCTAAACTGGAAAGGAGAGCGTAAGGCTCCGCAACTCGGTGACCCTACGTGGGTAGAGTTTGTTGAGATGTTGCATCAGAAGTTTGATGTCATCAACAAGCAGGAGAAAGCTATCTATGCGATGATCTCCCTGACACTGAAGCAGACCACTTCAGTTGCTGAGTTTGCTCAAAAGTTCCAGGAGAACATGATGGAACAGGCAGACTTGCCAGAACGGTATAGGATAGCATACTTCAGGTAAGGCTTGAAATCCGAAGTCTCTGGTCATTTTGCTGAGAAGAAGTATGAGAAACTGGCTGACTTGATCCAGGATGCTGATGCCTGGGATCAGCAGCAGTTCAATCACAAGCGCCAGAGTAATGCTTTGGTGTCTAAGATTGTCAAAAAGCCCCACGGTTCCTACAATGCAATTGAAGGAGACCAGGCTGAGGATGATCAGGGTGATGAATATGGGTATGAGTACAATGCTATGCAGTCTAGAGGGAGAGGTGGTTTCTCTCGAGGCGGCTATAGAAGAGGTGGTGGTAGGACTAAGCCGAGACCAGCCTCAACAAAATCTATTTGCTTCCATTGTCAGCAGTCAGGTTACTTCAGAGAGCAGTGTCCAGACAAGCACCTTCCGAAGGTCGAGAGAAAAGACCAGCCTTTAAAAGACAGCAACAGTCAGTAATCCAATCTACTGACTATGAGGATGCTAGAGATAGTGAGTCGTCACTAGCTGCCCTCGTAGCAAATATTATGGGTCCTGCTGAACTGGATTCACTATGCATGCCTCACAACCAGATAAAGGAGACCATCAGCAATATAGACGTCCAGAGAGTGCACACTCTGGATGCTCTCGTTCCACCTGATGTCCAACATTTCTTTGCTACGTCAGGAGAACAATGCGAAAGTCAGGAAAAGACAGTCCCCCCTATCCTACTGCATTGCATGATTGCAGGTAGGAAGGTGAGGGCATTTGTTGACGGAGGGGCGTCACATACTTTTATCCATAAGGACTTAGTTAAGCAGCTAAGGCTGCCTACTGTCACCCAAGGGAATAGAAATTTCTTCCTTGGAGATGCCTCAAGTATCTCGGGAGGAGTTATAACCAAGCCTATTGAGGTCCAATTAGGTTCTGGCATTGCAGTTCTAACTGAAACGCTTACATTTGAGGTACTCAACACTGGCTTTTATGATCTCGTGCTAGGCAGGTCCTGGCTTAATAGACATCAAGCTGAAGTGTGTTGGAGCAGAGGTACAGTTAAAGTGAGAGGAGCCAGTGATGGGCAGACTAACTTGGCACCCACCAGTGCTCTTCCTCTTGTCCTGTGTGGATGGCATCTGAAGGAAAAGAAGAGGCTTCCAGAAGGATGCAAGTTGCTGAATGCAATGGAGTTCGTCAAAAGCTGGAACCCGAAGGAAGACACAATGTTCTATCTACTGCTAAGAGAGGTACCTCCTCAACCTGAAGAAGTGGTTGAGAAAAAGGTAAGCCCACCGAAGCACCCTATTGCAACGAAAATTGTTGCTCAGTACATGGATGTATTTAATATGCCTCCAGGACTACCCCTTAAGAGGGAAGTAGATCATAGGATTGATTTATTACCTGGGAGTCAACCACCTTGGCAACGCACTTATGGCTTGTCTTATGTGGAGAGCGAGGAGTTGAAAACACAGATTGCAGAGCTTGAGGAAAATGGTTATATTTCTCACAGTAAATCATCTTACGGNACAGTAAATCATCTTACGTCGCACCCATCCTTTTTGTTAAGAAAAAGAATGGCAGTATGCGGATGTGTGTGGATTACAAAGATCTGAACAGAATTACAGTAAAGAACAAGTATGCTTTACCCAGAATCAAGGACTTGCTTCATACCCTGTCTGGTGCTAAGGTGTTCAGTAAGATAGATCTCAAGAGTGGTTATCAGAATTGCTGAGGGGGATGAACACAAGACTACCTTCCCCACACATTATGGACACTATGATTTCAACGTGATGCCATTTGGACTGACTAATGCTCCTGCGACCTTCATGGGTGCTATGAATGACATTTTCAGACCTTATTTGGATAAGTTTGTGCAAGTTTCCCTGGATGATATTTTAATTTTCTCTGAAGATGAAGCTCAACACACTAAACACTTAAAGACAGTCATGGACACTCTGAGAAAAAATCAGTTATATGCAAAAATGGGCAAGTGTGATTTCTTTAAGAAAGTACTGAATTCTTAGGCCACGTTGTCAGTATAGAAGGCATCAGTGTGGATCCTAAGAAAGTCCAAACCATAAGGGATTGGCCAGTACCACTGTCTGTCTCTGAAGTTAGATCCTCCCTTGAGTTGGCTAACTACTATAGGAGATTTATTGAGAATTATTCTACAAAGGCCAGTAAACTGACTGACCTTACTAAGAAAGACATAGGGTATGTGTGGGGCGGAGAGCAGCAGGCTGCCTTCCAGACCCTTNCGGAGAGCAGCAGGCTCCCTTCCAGACCCTTAAAGATGCTCTCTGTTGTGCCTTAGTCTTAGTTGTGTATGACCCCAACAAACCTGTGCAGGTGGTTACTGATGCTTCGGACTTTGCCATGGGTGCTATTTTGTTGCAGCCTGCTGACAAAATCACAAAAGATAGTAAGGTAAAGCAAGATTGGCACCCGGTGCTGTATGAGTCTATGAAATCTAACCCAACTGAAATTAGCTAATCTGTGCACGATGAGGAGCTGCTTGCTATCATTCATGTACTCAAACAATGGAGAGCATACTTACATGGTAAAGCTTTTAAGGTGATTACAGATCATCTAGCTCTGACTCACTTTCAGAAGAAGTCCAAGCTGTCCAGGAGGGAGAACCGCTGGAGCCAGATGCTGGAGCAATTTCAAGTCCAGATCGACTACAAACCAGGGAAGTTGAATCCTGCTGATGCACTCTCTAGAAGACCTGACTTGCAAGAAAGGAACTTTAGTCAGCATGCTGTAGATAAAGTCCTGTGTGCACTCACTTCACTAAAGGTGAAAAAGTCCTTCCTTGAACAACTTAGGAAAGCCTACCTTTCTGACCCAACATTTGAGCCCAGCCCCACTACTGGTATGTGTCATGCTACTGCACTCGGATAAAAGCTTAAGGGAGGGGTCTGGGTGACTGAAACCACTTCAGGCAGGCTGAAGCTGGTCATTCCTAATAACGTGGAAATAAGGTCTTTTTTATTGAGTCAAGCACATGACAGTTTACTGGGTGGGCATTTGGGGCAGGCCAAAACTGTTGGCAAACTGGCAAAATATTATCATCGGGAGGGNAAATATTATCATCGGGAAGGATTACCTCGGGAGGTCTTGAAATACGTTAAGTCTCGTGACCAGTGTCAAAAGAATAAGTCGAGGCACACACCACCGGGGGGCCTCTTACAACCGCTGCCCATCCCAGCTGGCCGTTGGGAAACACTATCCATGGACTGGGTGGTCACACTACCACGAACTGCCAATGGGCATGATTCGCTACTGGTAGTCGTGGATAAACTGACAAAAATGGTCATTGTCATCCCCACAACTGTCAAAGTAACTGCACTCGAAACAGCGAGACACTTCTACACCATGTAGTATGCCAACATGGGCTACCCTCTAATATAATCTCAGACAGGGACTCAAAATTTACCTCTAAGTTCTGGAGGGCTTTAATGGGGTTAATGGGAGTCAAACAGCTGCTCAGCATTGCAAACCACCCTCAGACTGATGGGCAGACTGAAAGAACTAATCGATTTCTGCAAGAGGTACTGAGAGCCTATATTAATTAAAAACAAGATAATTGGGATGACCTGTTACCCCAAATCCAATTTGCGGTCAATAGTGCGGTGCACGCATCAACGGGCAAGACTCCTTTTGAACTAAGCCTGGGTAGAGTCCCTAAGTCTCCTTTAGATGTCCTAGGGGAGTCTTTAACTCACCCTGAAGGGATTGACAATCCGGTCTCCCTCCAGTTAACTCAGGAGTTTGCTGACACCCTGTCAGAAGTCCAATAGAACCTGCACAGAGCCCAAGAAAACCAACAAAAGTACGCTAATCAGCACCGTCGAGAAGTCACCCTTTCTAAAGGCGATTTGGTCAAACAGCATTTTGAGCACCTGTAACTCCCTAGTGTGGTCAAGAAAAAGCTTGGCCCTATCTGGGTCGGTCCATATTTGGTGGTGCGCCGTGTCGGTAAGAATGCTTACAAACTGAACATGTCAGCCGAATACAAGGGTCATTCGGTCTTTAATGTCTCCTTCCTGGAACCATACATCAAAGGTGATACACTGTTCATAGGTCGGTTACCTGTCCAACCGGGACCGGTCCCCGCTGTCCGGGAAGGCGACCCTGAGGAATATGAGGTTGAGGAGATTTTAGACGCGCGCTCGGTCCGTCGATCGTCTAAATATGTCATGAAGTACCTCATTCGATGGAAGGGTTACGATGCCTCTGGGGACACTTGGTAATTTAAAGACCATTTGACTAATGCCAAAGGGGCGTTGAAACGGTTCCACCTTCGGACGACTGGTGCACCTCCCTAACAGTCAGTCAGTTGACACGGGACGGTGACAGGAGGTCCTGCCTCCATTTAAGTTGGAGGGGAAATTATATGACAGTTAGTGTGCGAGAGCGAGAAAGGGACAGTTCTGTGAACCCTAAGTGTCAGCATAGTGACAGAGGGGACAACCTGGCCCACGTGAAGCACCTTTAGCTGAAGGAAAAAGGGCCTCGCACAATCATACATCACTTAACACACCTGAAAATACATTCATACGTTTATATCTAGCGCATCGCAACTACGTCAACTCCTAGCAATCACCCTGTAAGGTAAACAGGAACGAATACACCATACTACTACGAACTTACTCCCTTCCTGCAACTTCTAGGACAAAGGTCAATATCCTACTAACTTGTGCCCTGGTTACATGTGCGGGATGGCTCCCACCACATAAAAGGAGGACAGAAAGCGCAAGGCAGAAGAAGCCAGGAGGACAATGGAGCAATACCACAAGGAGCTGGCGGCGACGTCCCTCACCAGGAGAGAACAAGAAAGGGTCCGCAAACAACAAGAGGCAGCAGAAGAAGCACAGAGGAAGAAGGATCCAGAAGCGGAAAACCTCAGGAAAGCTGAGGAGGAGAGATAGAAGAAACAACAAGAAGAAGCGGCAGCAGCAGAGGAGGAGAGAAGGAAAACGGCTGAAGCGGACAGGCAGAATAGCTTGGCCACTTACAGGTATACTGTGGTGGGTGGCCAAAACTTTGATAACCTGAAGGAAGCATTGCCGGCAGCCCAGGAGATCAACAAGCTGGAACAGACAACACTGTTACAGAGGGAAGGAACTGCAGCACTGGATAGGTACATTGAGACACACACTGGTGTGGTCCTCTACGAGGATTATGCCAAGATGGTGGGCTGTACAGCAGAGCAGGCCCGGTACCTTGCCGATGATTCAAAAAACAAGCTAGTCCACTATCGGGAATAGTGGGAGATCAGAGACTCATCAGGATGGTGAGCATGCGGCCCGATAGCTTTAAGAGTACGGTATTCTACCTCACACTATTGCCAGCTTACAATGAACTTGAGAGAAGGAGCTGGGAGTACTTGGCCAGGGAAGCAGGACAGCAGATGTTCTCTCCCCACTGGTTCCCAAGTAAACTGAGAAAAGCTGAGCATGGACCCCAGTACTACCAGCAGCCAACAGACTGAAGGTGGATGACCGTCACAAACAAAAAGCAAGAGTGTGATCGAGCCCAACCAGACGATTTCCACAATGGCCTAGACGGCTACCTCATCCTACTACCTCACATTGCCCCTTGGGACCCCAGGCTGAATGGCTGCCTGAGCAATATGAATGCAGAGACCAAAGAGCACACGAGGAGGGGGAGAGACTACTTCTCTAAGGGAAAGCATGCCTTCATCAAATGGGCAAAGAATGCAAGCCGGATAGATATCAGCAGGCTGAAGGCCAAGCAACCTCCAGCGCGCCCTAAGAAAGGGAGATCAGTAGACTACTCCATGTCTACCAGAGAGCAGGACGACTTAGTTGACGAGACTCCTACTCTCTCAGAGGAGGAGGATGAAGGAGATGAGGAAGAAGAACAAGGCAGAGGAGAAGCATCAGGAGCTGGTACTCAGGACACCCAGGGGCAGGCAGGGGCACTTCCTAAGGAACCAAGATCAGCTCTGTGGAACGTGATCCCGGTCATGGAGGCAACTGGACCCCGCACTCGCTCCCCCAACCCACCTGCCCAAGCAGGGGAAGAAGCAAATCTGACTATACTTGGCAGCAGACACCGGCAGAAATCCCCAGAGGACAGGGGTGCCAGAAGAGGGACACATGGGGTGGCCAGAGGTATGCCGGCCTCCCCCTTCGCTCAGGGACATGTACCTTTTGCCAATGTATTTTAGCATCCTACTGGAATGCCTCTCTATGTGGGGATCAACACCCAAGTGGGTGAAGAGCAGGCCACCATCCTTCGTTCTCCTCGAGGTCCAACTCCAGAACAAACGGGGTTTTTAGAAGGCCAGCTGACAGACCTAGAGGGCTGTCCAGATCTAGGTCCAGATCTCAGTCTCCTGATCTTGAAGCCCCAGGAACAACCTCCTAGGTGACAGGCTGAAGAGGCAGTCAATGGGGGAGGCTGGTCAGGTTCAGTTTCCTAATTTAAGACTTCTACAGTTTAATGTTGTCAAGGCGACAACAAGTTAAGTTGGAGGGATTGTAATGAATCAGTATATTAGTAGATATAATATTCATTTAAATATAATAGTTATATAAGTTCAGCCTACTGAACTCTAGTTGATAATGAGTCTGCTGGACTTTATATTTAATATCAGTTTAATGACTCAGCCGGAAGCAGCATGCTAAAGTCCACTTAAGTCAGCTTGCTGACATATTCTTTGACAGCCAGCTGACTTCCGTACTCGATAGCAGCGAACTGCCTCGATATGTATCTAAGTGTGATATGCTAAATGAATGGCCAGATGACATCCCTATGATGGATGGCGATTCGGGATGATGGGAGATGGCGGTGGATCTGGTTAACCAAGGTCCTACCAACGTGGTTAACTCCCGGGTAGGCGGTGCCATCGCACTGGCCGTTGAACAGTAAACTCATTCCATGTACATATGCTAGGCATTGCTCTCAAGTTCGGCATTCGGAAACGAGGCCAACTCTCTTGTACAGCTTACTGAGAGAAACCTAAATCCAAGGCGAGAAGCCATTGATACGCACTGTCTTCTAACCTTGCTTATGTATGAGATTACTGATTGCATTATTGATGCTAGTTTACTCGCATTTGACTTACGAGTATTGTTCATTGCTAGTGTGTTGTCGTTTGCCGTTTAACGGAAAATACCATAAAGATTACTTGCTCATATAAAGATCTTTATTAATTGTTAATCGCCTATTTGGTAAGTCGATTCAATACAAGTTTTGGCCTGCCCCAAATGCCCACTTAGTAAACTGTCATGTGCTTGACTCAGTAAGAGTGACCTTAATTCCAAGTTATTAAGAATGACCAGCTTCAGCCTACCTGAAGTGGTTTCAGTCACCCAGACCCCTCCCTTTAGCCGATACCCGAGTGCAGTAGCAAGACACACACCATCAGTGGGGCTGGGCTCAAATGTTGGGTCAGAAAGGTAGGCTTTCCTAAGTTGTTCCAGGAAGGATTTTTTCACCTTTAGTGAAGTGAGTGTACAAAGAACTTTGTCTACAGCATGATGACTAAAATTCCTTTCTTGCGAGTCAGGTCGCCAAGAGAGTGCATCAGCAGGATTCAACTTCCCTGGTTTGTAGTCGATCTGGACTTGGAACTGCTCCAGCATCTGGCTCCAGCGGTTCTCCCTCCTGGACAGCTTGGACTTCTTCTGAAAGTGAGTCAGAGCTAGATGATCTGTAATCACCTTAAAAGCTTTACCATGTAAGTATGCTCTCCATTGTTTGAGTACATGTGTAATGAATCAGTATATTAGTGGATATAATATTCATTTAAATCTAATAGTTAATTAAGTTCAGCCTGCTGAACTTTAGTTAATAATCAATCTGCTGGACTTTACATAATTATCAGTTTAATGACTCGACCGAAAGCAGCAGGCTGAAATCAACTTAAGTCAGCTTGCTGACACATTCTTTGACAGCCAGCTGACTTCCGTGCTCGGTAGCAGCGAACTGCCTTGATATGCATCTAAGTACGACCTGCTAGATGAATGGCCAGATGACATCCCCATGATGGATGGCTATTCGGGATGATGGGAGATGGCGGTGGATTTGGTTAACCGAGGTCCTACCAACGTGGTTAACTCCCGGGTAGGCGGTGCCATCGCACTGACCGTTGAACAGTAAACTCATTCCATGTACATATGCTAGGCATTGCTCTCGAGTTCGGCATTCGGAAACGAGGCCAACTCTCTTGTACAGCTTACTGAGAGAGATCTGAATCCAAGGCGAGAAGCCATTGATACGCACTGTCTTCTAACCTTGCTTATGTATGAGTTTACTGATTTGCATTATTGATGCTAGTTTACTCGCATTTGACTTACGAGTATTATTCCCTGCTAGTGTATTGTCCTTTGCCGTTTAACTAGTTAACGGAAATACCATAAGATTACTTGGTGATATAAAGATCTTTATTAATTGTTAATCGCCGATTCATTTCAACATGAATGATAGCAAGCAGCTCCTCATCATGCACAGATTAGCTAATTTCAGTTGGGTTAGATTTGATAGACTCATACAGCACCGGGTGCCAATCCTGCTCTACCTTACCATCTTTTGTGGTTTTGTCAGCAGGCTGCAACAAAATAGCACCCATGGCAAAGTCCAAAGCATCAGTAACCACCTGCACGGGTTTGTTGGGGTCATACACAACTAAGATTGAGGCACAACAGAGAGCATATTCAAGGGTCTGGAAGGTAGCCTGCTGCTCTCCCCCCCGCACATACCCTATGTCTTTCTTAGTAAGGTCAGTCAAGTTTACTGGTCTTTGTAGAATAATTCTCAATAAATCCCTAATAATAGTTAGCCAACCCAAGGAAGGATCTAACTTCCGAGACAGACTGTAGTATTGGCCAGTCCCTTAAGGTCTGGACTTTCTTAGGATCCACATTGACGCCTTCCAAACTGACGACGTGGCCCAAGAATTCAATACTTTCCTTAAAGAGATCACACTCAATCAATTTGGCATATAACTGATATCTTCTTAGAGTGTCCATGACTGTCTTTAAGTGCTAAGCATGCTCAGCGTCATTTTCAGAGCAAATTAAAACATCATCCAAGAAGACTTGCACAAACTTATCCAAGTAAGGTCTGAAAATGTCATTCATAGCACCCATGAAGGTGGCAATAGCATTAGTCGGTCCAAATGGCATCACATTAAATTCATAGTGTCTATGACGTGTGCGAAAAGCAATCTTGTGTTCGTCCCCCTCTGCAATTCTGATTTGATGATACCCACTATCTTACTGAACACTTGAGCACCAAACAAGGTATCAAGCAAATCCTCGATTCTGGGTAAAGCATACTTGTTCTTTATCGTAATTTAAGTTAAGAGCTCTGTAAAGCACACATCCGCATACTTCCATCCTTTTTCTTAACAAATAGGATGGGTGCGCCGTAAGGTGATTTACTGTGAGAGATATAACCATTTTCCTCAAGCTCTGCAATCTGTGTTTTCAACTCCTCGCTCTCCACATGAGACGGTGGCTAACTCCCAGGTAATAAATCAATCCTATGATCTACTGCCCTCTTAGGGGGCAGTCTTGGAGGCATATTACAAACATCAATATACTGAGCAACATTTTTTGCAGCAATAGGGTGCTCTGGAGGGCTTACCTTTTTCCCAACCACTTCTTCAGGTTGAGGAGGTAACTCTATTAGCAGCAGACAAAACATTTTGTCTTCCTTCTGGTTCCAGCTTTTGATGAACTCAATTGCATTCAGCGATTTGCATCCTCCCAAAAGCCTCTTCTATTCCTTCATTTGTCATCCATACAGGACAAGAGGAAGAGCACTGGTGGGTGCTAAGTTAGTCTGTCCATCACTGGCTCCTCTCACTTTAACAGTACCTCTGCTCCAACACACTTCAACTTGATGTCTTTTAAACCAGGACCTGCTTAGCACGACATCACAAAAGCCAGTGTTGAGTACCTCAAATGTAAGCGTTTCAGTTAGAACTGCAATGCCAGAACCTAATTGGACCTCAATAGGCTTGGTTATAAGTCCTTCCGGGATATTTGAGGCATCTCCAAGGAACATTTTTCTATTTCCTTGGGTGACAGTGGGCAACCTTAGCCGCTTCACTAAGTCCTTATGGATAAAAGTATGTGACGCCCCTCCGTCAACAAATGCCCTCACCTTCCTACCTGTAATCATACAATGCAGTAGAATAGGGGGGACTGACTTTTCCTGACTTTCGCATTGTTCTCCTGACTTAGCAAAGAAATGTTGGACATCAGGTGGAGCAAGGTCATCCAGAGTGTGCACACTTTGGGGATCTATATTGCTGATGGTCTCCTTTATCTGTTTGTCAGGTATGCACAGTGAATCTAGTTCAGCAGGAGCCATAATACCTGCTACGAGGGCAGCTATTGACGACTCACTATCTCTAGCATCCTTACAGTCAGTAGACTAGATTACAAACTGTTGCTGTCTTTTAAAGGCTGGTCCTTTCTCTCGATCTTTGGAAGGTGTTTGCTAGGACACTGCTCTTTGTAGTAGCCCAATTGACGGCAATAATAGCAAACAGATTTTGCTGAGACTGGTCTTGGCTTAGTCCTACCACCACCTCTTCCATAGCCACCTGGAGAGTAACCACCTCGTTCTCTAGACTGCATAGCATTATACTCATACTCATACTCATCACCTTGATTGTCCTTAGCCCGGTCTCCTTCATTTGCATCGTAGTCCTGGAGAGGCCTTGGCTTAGGCTTACTAGGTCCTTTGCCACCACCTCCAGTGGTTTGAGAACTCAGTTGGTCTCTGTCTCGCAGCAAAGTCATAATGATCCTTTTGTCCTCCTGTTGAGACTGATACATGCTCACCATTTGCGATTGCATTTGCACAAATAATGCTCCCAGATCTGAGGTGGGAGTCCAACAAATGCAGCAGCAGCAGTGGCATCCATTTGCTTTACTAGGTCCTTTGCCACCACCTCCAGTGGTTTGAGAACTCAGTTGGTCTCTGTCTCGCAGCAAAGTCATAATGATCCTTTTGTCCTCCTGTTGAGACTGATACATGCTCACCATTTGCGATTGCATTTGTACAAATAATGCTCCCAGATCTGAGGTGGGAGTCCAACAAATGCAGCAGCAGCAGTGGCATCCATTTGCTGAGTAGTGTCCTCAACATTTCCTCTTGCTCCTGCAGCAGCAATTCCTACCGCATTCAGCCGCTCACGAATTTGACCTAGAGGCACATTGAGATGTACAACAGTAGGTGGGTTCAGAACTTTGGCCCTTGCTGCCATAGGTTCTTCGATCGTGCGCTCCTCCGCTGGCTGCCCTTCCCTCCTTTCTGCATCTGCAGCAGCTTTTGCTAAGTGTTCGGCTTCTAATCTGACTCTCTCCTCCTCAACTTGTTGTGCTGCGAATGCGGCAATAGCAGCTGTCTCATCTGCAGCCTCTCTAGCTGCAGTATCTGCCACTGCTTCAGAATAGGTACGGGTTTCCGCTACATGGCTTTCAGCCTGGTTTTTGACATTCTTGTTATCTTAGTTCTCCATGTCTTGGGAGTTGCTAGTTTGAGACCTTGTTCTTACCATACAAAGAAGACTGTGAGAAAAGCTCCGATACCACTAAAATGAATCGACTTACCAATAGGCAATCAACAAATAATGAAGATCTTTATAACAGCAAGTAATCTTTATGGTATTTTCTGCTAATTGATTAAATAGCAAAAGACAACACACTAGCAGTGGAAAATCTCGCAAGTCAAATGCAAGTAAACTAGCATCAATAATGCAACAGTAAACTTCTACATAAGCAAGGCTAGAAGACAGTGCATATCAATGGCTTCTTGCCTTGGATTCAGATATCTCTCAGTAAGCTGTACAAGAGAGTTAGCCTCGTTTCCAAATGCCGAACTCGAGAGCAATACCTAGCATATGTACATAGAATGAGTTTACTGTTCAACGGCAAGTGCGATGGCACCACCTACCCGGGAGTTAACCGCGTTGGTAGGACCTCAGTTAACCAAATCATCCCGAATCGCCGTCCATCCCAAGGATGTCATTTGGCCAATCATCTAGCATGTCACACTTAGATGCATATCTAGGCAGTTCGCTGCTACCGAGTACGGAAGTCAGCTGGCTGTCAAAGAATGTGTCAGCAAGCTGACCTAAGTTGATGTCATCCTGTTGCTCTCTGCTGAGTCATTAAACTGATAAGTATATAAAGTCCAACAGACTGAATGTTGACTAAAGTTCAGCAAGCTGAACTTAATCTACTATTGTATTTAACTGAATATATTATCTACCAATATACTGATTCATTGCAAAGCTAAAGTCATGGCTCATGTTCCAAACGTACTCCAATACAGTCAAAAAAGGAGGTTAAAAGCTGAAGTTTTGGCTTAAGTTCGACCTTATTCCAATGAAGTTGAGAAAAATAGGCTCAGTAGGTTTAGGCAAGTATCCCTTTCAAGCAATCCGCACTCAAATGACGCAAAGCTTAGAAGGTTGCGGTCGGCAAGGCTGAACTTGACTTGATGTAGCTTGCTTGTCCAATATCCTTCCTATCTTAGTATACAAGCTGCATCTTTGTTCATATTATGTTCTATGTTACAGGCTGCTTCTTTTGATGTCTCATTCTATATTCTAATATATTTATTTGTATCTTCCAATTTCTGATGCATGATTTTCACACTTTTGACTCCAAAAACCTTGGGCACATACAGTCTTATTAATTTTACATGGTATTCACATTAAGTAACTTCCTGCTCTCTTAAGAGTCTCTGGTCGAAAGGCTATTTTTCATCCCCTTTTTTGTTTCAACTGATACACCTTAGCCTTCCTGCAAGGCTGTCGGGCTGGCCGTTGTCAAGAAGTGGAGTCACTTAATTCTCACCCTGTGTAAAGTACGATCATGTGCTCGTAGCGTGTGCTGCTGCAGGGGGAACAGAAATAGCGGACCAGCCGGTAAAAGCAGCAGCATCTTCTCCCTCTACGGCTTAAGCAGACCTCATTAGCACTCTGGCTGATGGCTGTCTTGAGGCTATCCTTGCCCGTATGGGGAAGCCAAGCGGTTGGCTGCAATCCGTTGAAGTCTGCCACGGCTGGACAGCACTCACCCTGAGCTGTTTGACGGCTCTGCATCTCAAGAAAAGGCACCATTTGGCCCTGGAGGAGCCTCTCATAGAGGCCCTGCAGCGATACGCCAACCTAGAGAAGCTGGAGGCTCCTCTTTCTATCATTGAGGACAGCTTCTGTGAGAGCTCCAAGTTAGGTGCTACACATTTAAGGTAGACTAGGCAAGGTCGTGGGTGGTGTGACCTTATTGGCTGGCCAATTCTTTGATGATAAAGAAAATAGTATAAATTGGTCTAAAATCTGCCACGAATTCAAAAATTCATAACGTCCACACAAATGCTCCAAATCTAAAATTTCTAATGCTAGACAGAGCGCATCGGAGACATCTACCATGTCACTAAATTTAAGAGCATTCCAATTTTATGAGTGTTGACGAGAGTAGAGAGAGTAGGTACTCCACATCTGTGCAGGAACTTCTGAAAATCATAAAGCTTACTATACTTCACTAAATTCTGCAAAGTTAGTCTCTAAATGGGCGCAGTAAGGTCTTCTACCATAGTCTTGAGTTTCAGAGCATTCCAAGTTCAAGGGAGGGCACAGTGTCAGAAGGCATATTCTGCCCTAATAATGCCAGCAGCCTGACCTCCTTGTGTTTAGAGATTTCTATCTCTCTGACCACAACTCCAAATTAAGCGAACCTGGACTCCAAAGAACCATCTATTTCCAGAATACAGCCAAGTACATTTTCAAAATTTATTATGCAGAGACTTATCACCAGTAATAGTCTTCGTTTTTTGTCTAGAAACTGCGAGAAGAGAAGAGTGTCTAATGTCAATTTTTCCTCTTTCTGGTTCTTGCAGGCTGCCTCCAAGGGGTCTTCTGCTGCTTCTTGATGGTGGCAGGCTGCCTCCTTGAAGTCTTTGGGCTTCTAGTAGAGAGACTTGGGGCTGGTCCAAGATGGGGGCTGACGGCATGGAAGCGTCTCAACTTTCTCTGAACTTTGTCAAGGTAGTGCGCCGCCACCCAACTATTCTCCGAGTCTGGATATCCTTTCCACTTGATCAAGTATTGCTGTTGTCTCCTGAAATTTGTCATAGCCAATATGTCTTCCACTTCGTACTCCAAATGATCATCCACTATTGTTGGGGCTGGTGGGGTTGTCACTCGTCTTGGGAACTTGTTGTCGGATTGCACATATGGCTTGAAGAGGGAAGCGTGGAACACGTGGTCGATGTGTATAGTCTCGGGAAGTTCTAGCTTGAAAGCAACGGGGTTGACTTGCTGGATAATCTTGAAGGGTCCCAAATACTTGGGAGAGAACTTGCTGCCGGCAGGCCTGTTGTTCAGGGAAATATTATTGGATGATAGTAACACGTTGTCACCCACTCTGTACGTAATTTCTCTTTTGGACCTGTTTGGCACTCTTGCTTGAGCATCTTACGCATGTTGTAGAGCTTTCTTGGCTGCTGCAAGGGCTCCTTCTAATGTCTCCAACATAATTTGCCGCTGCAGGTACTTCGTCATGGTCAGCCGTGAGGCTCAATGGCGTGGTCGGATGGAAACCATAATTGAGGAAGAATGGGGACTCTTGGGTAGAAGCCTGCCTTGTGTTGTTGTAGGCAAACTCCAAGGGGGTCAAGTACATGTCCTAGTCTTGCTCCAAAGTAGACATGTAGGCCTTTAGAGAGGTCTTTAGGGTACAATTCATACGCTCGATTTGCCCATCTGATTGCAGGTGGTAGGCAGTGGACATATCCAACGATGTACCCAAGTTCTTGAAGAGATTTTTCCAGAAATGGCTTGTGAATCTTGGATCTCTATCCGATACAATTCTTGATGGTAGTCCATGGAGGCGGAAGATGTTGTCAAAGATGAGTCTTGCAAGCTGTGGTGCGGTAGCCTTAGCCGTCGTGGGAATAAAATGAGCCATCTTGGTAAGTCTGTCTACCACCGTGAGTATTGCATTATGGCCTCGAGGTGTCACGGGCAGGTCCACGATAAGGTCCATTGAGATGTCCGTCCATTGCCTTTCCGGGATTGGTAGTGGTTGGAGGAGTCCTTTTGCATTTCGTGATGAGGGCTTGACTCTTTGGCATGTGTCACAGCTCCTGTAGTACTCCTTGACTTGCTTAGACATGTCTGGCCAGCAATAAGTCCTGGCTAGAACGCCCGTGGTCTTGAGGATCCCAAAGTGTCCTTCAAGAGGGTTGTCGTGTGCTACTCGTAGAAGCAAGAGCCGGAGGTCTAAGTCATTAGGAACACATCTCTCGCCCGTGCCTTGCCACACCCAATTATTGCCTTCTTGCTTCTTATATAGGCCCAAGGCCGCTTCTCCATTCTTGTAGTAAGGGTCTATTTCATAGGCGGTTGAAAATTGAGCTTCCAGATCTGTCCTCAAAGATGTCATCACCGCGTTTAATTGCAATCTTCAGAGGGGTCTGCCGGGTTTGTCTTGCCGGGCTGGTACTGAATTGTGATGTTGTATAATTGCAAGTATCTGCTCTATCTTGCTTGTCTCCTTGAGAGATACGACTGCGTCTGGAAGTGCTTCAACGCCTCGTGGTCCGTGGTGACCAGCACCTTGCGTCCTTCAACGTAGCAGCGCCAAACCTTCAAGGCATGTACAATCGCCAATGCCTCTCGCTCCATGGTTGTATAATTTTGCTCGGCTGGGTTTAGCTTCCTTGACTCGTAGGCAATGGGCTGCAGGCCCTTGCCTTGGTCTTGAAGCAGGATTGGTCCTATTGCATAGGAAGATGCATCGGTGATGACGTGGAAGGGCCAACCTGGGTTTGGACTTGGGAGTGTGAGCATCGGGGATGTCGTCAATCTTTGCTTCAATTGTTGGAGTGCTTCCTCCTCTTTTTTAGTCCAAACGTATGGCTTGTCCTTCTTGAGTAGATCCGTGAGGGGGGCTGCTTTGTGCGAGAAGCTCTGGATGAATCTCCTGTTCCAATTGGCAAATCCCAAGAACGATTGGAGTTCTTTCTTGGTAGTGGGGGTTGGCCATTCCTCCACCGCCGTGGTCTTCTTGGGGTCCATCTTGATGCCATCAGCAGTCACGTGGAGACCTAGGAACTCCACTTCTTGTTTGGCAAACTCGCACTTTGACTCCTTTGCAAGTAGCTTGTTTTCCTTCAATGCTTCGAGGACTTCTTTCAAGTGTCTCGCATGCTCTTCGAGGGTCTTGCTGTAGATAAGGATGTCATCGATGAATACCACTACAAATCTGTCCAACATGGGTTGAAATATGGTGTCCTTCATAGTCATGAAAGTTGTTGGCGCGTTGGTGAGTCCTAATGGCAGGACCATGAACTCAAAATGTCCATATCTTGTCCTGAATGCCGTCTTCTCTATGTCAGGTTCAGCGATGCGAATCTGGTGGTAGCTGCTTCTCAAGTCCACCTTCATGAAGTACTTGGCTCCAACCAGCCGGTCCATGAGCTCATCCATGCGCGGCAGCGGGTATCGATGCTTGATGGTGATCTTGTTGAGGGCGCGATAGTCCACGCATTTTCTTAAGGTACCATCCTTCTTCTTGACAAATAGCACCGGGGCTCCAAATGGCGACTTGCTAGGTCGAATGAAGCCATGCTCCAGTAGCTCCATAATTTGCTTCTTGACTTCGTCTAGCTCCGTGTATGACATCTTGAACGTTGGCCAAGAGATGGGCTTGCTTCCGGGCTTGAACTCTATCTTGTGGCCCACGAATCTCTTAGAGGTAGGCCCTTTGGCAATTTCGAGGAGAATACTTCTTTGCATTCCTCCAAGACTTCTTGTATTTCCTTGGGATTGGGGCTACCTTCTTGACTCTGGATGTCTTTCTTGATGTCTTTTGGCGTGATCAAGGCCAAAAGAAGCTCGTGTCCCTTCCTCACAAGTCCCTTGAGTTGGAGGGCGGACATAGTATCTCGTTTGCCGGCTTCTTGATGTCTTGGGTCTGGATATTTTGGATTGCGCGCAAAATACAGATTCTTGAAGTGATGTCGTTCTTGATCTTGATAATACCGTCCCTCCAACTCCAATCAACTTGGGGGTTGTGCTTGGTCAACCAAGGCGTCCCTAGGATGACGTCTTACTTGCCCAATTGTATGGGGGAAAACACTACTCTATCCTTGAAGGACTTGGTAGAGAGTGGCAAGGGGTACGTTTTCTTGGAAAGGGTAGTATAGGAGAATGCGTCGGGCATCATAATTCTTGTTGTGGTCAAGAGTTCGCATGCTAATACCATGTTTGGTGGCAAAATTTGCAGCAATGAAGTTGCCTTGAGCTCCGCTATCCACCAAGATGTGGACCTTCTCTCCTCCAAGGTAACCTCTCAAACTCATTGGGGCTGGAACGTCGTCTTCAACGGGGGTCTCCACCTCACTTGGCTTGTCGTCTTCTCGTGAAGTGGATCTTGGGGTGGTAGGCTCCTGGCCTGCCGGCGCTGTCTGTTTTTTGACAACTTTTTAGGGCATGAGAGTGCACGATGGCCCTTATCCAGACAAGGATCTTTGAACACAAGTGGTAGCTTCTTGAAAGAGAGATGGCTTCTTGAAAGGTAATATATTTTTGGGATTTGGCAAGTACAAGAGTGATTTTGGAATGCCTAAGTTCTAGCTCTTGTTTATATACTTGCTACATGAGTAATTTCTAGGAGGGTGCATGTTGATGTGTTGGCACCCAATACATCCCAAAACTTGTCACCTCTTTCTAGAATAATGTACACATGACCTTTTGACCTAAAAATGGCATATTTGACTTTTGCCACATGGAGTTATTCACACAAAATTACTCTAAATATATTCAAAAGCATTAAAATAAAACAAATTAATTTACTCTAACTCATATCACTACAAAGGAGCTAGAATGCCTGAAGCTCACACACTGCTGCAGCCTGGAGTCTCTGTCGGATTCTATGGGCCAGCTGGAGAAGCTCACAAGCTTGACTGTGCACAGCAACAAGTTGACTCTTTTGCCAGACTCCCTGGCGAGCTGCTCCTCTCTGGAGCTCCTGGAGCTTCGCTGCCCAAAGCTGCAAACCATGCCCCTTGCAACTGGGCAGCTCATTAACCTCCAGAAGCTCCACCTGAAATACCGCTCTGAGCCTGCATCTCTGCCAAAATTCTTTGGCGAGCTGAAGGCGCTGAAGTCCTTGGTGATCGCTCACTCCCGGCATCTGGCAGCACTGCCACAAATTTTGGGCAACTCACGCGTCTGCAGCGCCTCATATTGCTTTCTAAAGCTTTGAGAAGGTTGCCTGACTGGTTTGTCAGGCTGTGCTCCTTGGAGACCTTGTACATACGAAGCGAGCAACTCCAGGAGCTGCAGAGGCTTTTGGGCAGCTCAAGAACTTACGGAGGTTGGACCTACGTGATTGTCACGCTCTCACCGCACTGCCACAATCTTTTGGAGAGCTACGTGATCTACAATCTTTGATCATGACATGTTTAACGGGCCTTAAGGAGCTTCCCGAAAATTTTGTGAAGCTCACGAATTTGAAGCACCTGGAGAGGTGGCATCTTGATGAATTAAGTAGGCTGCCTCAGTCCTTTGGCAAACTCTGCTCTTTGGCAAAGTTGATAATGTTCAATCTTCAGAGACTTAGGACCCTACCTTCATCCGTAGCAAAGCTCGTCGCCCTCAAGAAGCTGATTATTAGTGATTGCAGCCAGTTGAGATCGCTGCCGAAGTGCCTCTGGTCCCTCACCTCTCTGCAGGTGCTTAGCATCAGGAGGGGTAATGTTATGACTCACGTACCCGACGACATTGGAAAGCTTGTCAGCTTGGAGGTTTTGGACCTCCGGCATATGCCTTTCATGAGGTGTTTGCCGGCGACCTTGGGAAAGCTGACTAGGCTCAAGTCGCTCTCCTTAAGTAGGTTGGGGATAACGTCGTTGAAGGTCGTGAATGACCTCCAGAATCTGGAAAAACTAAATTTGGTGGCCTGCAAGGAGCTTGCAAGGAGCTTCCCCGCACAGTGGAGGATCTTGTCCTGAGGGACAACCTCAAAGCAAAAATTAATCTTGAGCCTCCCGTTTCACCACTGCCTTAGTGGCCAAGGTAGTCGTAAGTATATATATATTTCTCACCTAGTTAGAAGCGGTGGAGATTTGCTTGGAGGGGCCTGCTGTATGCAGTCCGGCCGTAAGCTTCCTACAAGTTACAGTTGAGCTTTTCTGAGGGTGATCATGAAATGGATAGAGTTGTTGTAGAGGGTACTTATGTTATGGAATACATATATTTTAAAAGTGACCACTAATTACTTCATTGCAGTGTTTCACGTCATTTGTATAAGTTCTGTCATGTTTGCTGTATCTGCTACTAGTTGGGTGGTCTGCTCACGAGACATGCCTGCGGTTTACGTTGCCAGCTAATCAATCCTGAGAACTTAATTTTAATGGTGCTTGTGCATATGCACTAGAACGATGGAGGATGAAATTTGCAAACGTGTACAAATATCCCAGGTACTCACCTGCTCCAAAATGCTTTCTACCTTTTGCTCAAAATGTTTGATACCTGCACACTTACAAAAATTCCTAGACAAATTCTATACCACTGCAAAGTTCCTCCTATACGCATATGCATGTTAGAGGTGGGGCAAAAAAATATTTTGGCCTGCTGTCTATTCCATAATGTATTTTCGACTTATTAAGGTGCAAAGTATCAAAGCTCATCCTGGCTTTTAAGAAAGTTGTACCTTGTGTGCCACACATCTCAGGGGTAGGCGTAGCCAGGACACGATTCAAACTACATAGGAGGTGAGCTAGGACTCCTCACTACCTCAGTGCCGGGAGGCCGGCAGGCAGATGAGGAAATTCAGATCGTAGCTTAAAGCGGATTGTACTGCAGACGAGGAGGTGGAGGAGATGGCAGACCACCCCTGCTCCGAGAAGATAGCAAACTGTTGTCAGTGGAGGGAGCGAGGCAGGCAGACAAGGGAGTCGCTGTTGGGCGGCTCAAAGCGCCAGAGATCCACCTCAATGTCCATGTCCTTGCGCTTGTGGAACTTGTACTGCGCCGGCAGATCGTATCTCAGCTGCACCCGCATACACCCACCGATTCCCGATTCCGTCGCCGGAGCACTCTCTTTCAGCCAAGCATGCCCACTCCTTCCACGGGCTGGCAAGTACATATGCAACTAACCAGATTCAGAAGGAGAGAGGAGGGAGGGCACCTGGCAGAGCACTTCAGCTGTGCGAGCGCCGTAATCCTTGACGGCGGCCCTCTGTATGTGCTGCTCACCCTCCCCTCCCCCCAAAGTATTCCACATCCTCAGAAAGAGAAAATGATTGCCCTCCAGGCCCAGCTGCTTGATCACAAATACGCTGGTTGCAGGCGTCCTTTTACGCAGGCACGCATGCAAAGCTTGCCCATCTGAGTTTGTCAGAAGAGCACAACTCCTGTGGCTTCCTTGTGCAGCCTGCTGTTGCCACTTCAAAAGTAGGGCTGACAGGGAAGGAGGGGCAAAAACAGGGGGTAGTGGTGGCAAGAAAAGGAGGTTGGAAATTAGTATGAGTGTATGGGAGTGAGCGTGAGCATGCGTACATTCCGCGTGGATGTCTTGTGGAGCGAATACACGGCTGTGCCTGCCACCTGTAGCAGGTATAAGAGAAAAGAGAGACAGGGAGAGAAAGGAGGGTGGCACACAGGTACCCAAGTAAGCTCTTGTCTCCCTCACCCTGTCATGTCCACACACGGAGGAAGGGTGCAGAAGCGCATGCGGCTCACTGCCAGCAAACCAGAGCATCAGATACTCCAGCTTTTCCTTTTCGCACTCTTGCACGGATGCTGCCCGAGCCGAATAGAACCCCGCTTTACTAAAGCAGACATATTGTCACCTCCATGAGACGCAATAGTGCCCACAAGGCAGATGCTAACTAGTAGTACTGGAATTTCCGCTAGTGCTAGAGTAGGGGAAACAACATGGTAAAGAGGACGTTGTGTCTAAATACACTGGTCGAGTGGGGACAAAAAAATGCCGGAGGCTGAAAAATTCAGCCACCTGTAGGGTTGGAGCAGAGTGATCCATGTAACTTGGCAGGATAGACGTCGGGCTTCATATGTAGAGTGCTCAAAAAACGAAAACTAGGTCTACAACAAAGCAGGGTGCATGCGCTATAACCTACCAAAAGTACACAGGCACTAAGCCGACGAGCCACAAAAAAGCTTCAGCATTCATATAAGAACAAAATAGAATTTACATATGCATGCCACTACCTATCCATGCGTGTACCGCGTGAGCACCTTGAGAGCCACTCTGAGAAAGTCCATGTCTGCGCCCTTCCTGCGGGTGCCAAATGGCGGATTCATCACCACCGTGTCCACCAGTGGTGCGCGTATCCCCACTGCCTCTGCCACATGCACGCACGCGTAGAACCTACCCTTTCTGAGCACAAAGCCCAGAAGGGACGCTCGCCCACACACATATGCAAATGCAATGTGCAAAACTTACCGATTTCACTGCCCCACCACACGCCAGCACATACACTCATTGAAACACACAGACGAGCACAGCTTCTCCCCCTGGAGTGAGCATGCAGTCCAGAAGGGACGCACACACACGTTTGCAGCCCTCCTTCATCTGGTCTAAAAGGTATACTCAGGAAGGCAAGATCTTTACAAAAAAATTAAAATTCCAATTACAGCAGGCACCACTTTGTAGAGATGCACGCGTGCGTGCCCAATGGAAAACAAGGCCAAGGCTAGAGCAGCTCTGGGCCATATTGGAAGCCGCCCAGATGGGGTGACTGGTGGCGTTTTTGCGGTGAGCCAGCCAGCTCAGCACAAGACTTGAAAGTTCAGCACAGCGCACAGAAGGGAGCAAGTGTGCAGAAGCAGCAGCAGCAGCAGCAGGTGGTCGACCGGGAGAGGGAGAGGAGGTCCAGAGGGAGGGGTGGGCAGCGTGAGTCAGTAGGGGGAAGGAGGTACCACGCCAGGGGACTGCCGCCACATCACACTGCACCAAGTCCATCTCCACCTGCTCATGCACCACCACATGTGTGGAAATCACTCAAACCTCTTAGTACAAGAATGATTAATATATAATACATATATTAAAAATGTATATTACATGTACTAATAGATCAATATCCAAGTGAATCAACAATTTGAGCTGCCTGGCATAGAGTTAGGGGTGCAACATAGGCAAACCCAGGTATTTAAAAGAAACAGCATTCGGAACTCAGATCTGAGCAAGCTGCCAACTAAGTTTCACATCACCAGCTACATCAGAGAGGCAGGACTTGCCATGAGGAAGGGGGTGGGAGAAGCGGGTGGATAGGAGGGCGGGGAGCGGAAGAGGGCTTTGGGGTTGCACCACCTCAAAGTGGTTGCAGTTCTGTGCGGCCAATTCAAGAGCATCGGGGTCGACGTCAAGCCCCACCACATAGCTGCCAACAGCCACCACCATCCACTCCCCACCACAGGTGCTCAAGATTGTATTTCTCCAGCTCCCAGATGAAAGCCTCCGAGGACTCATCACCACACTGCCCTGCAACTTTTTCTCGGGCATGTGGAAATGCCGGCTCACCCTTCCCAGCCTTGCGGAACCACAAGCATATATGGTATGCCTGTGAAATTTCTGGCAGCTAAGAGACTGGGACAGTCCACGTCGATGCGTATCAAACTAAGCATTAAATTGCATGATGTTGTCTAAACTTGAAACTGCGGCGGGCCAGGAAAGTGAAGCTTGTGGACGTCCACAGCAGAATGCCTTCCAACATGAGGATGACAAGCTGTTCCGTCCAGCAACTGCGTCAACAGAAATGAGGCGTAGAGCGTGTTGCCTTGCCCCGACATCAGTTGGGGATCCCCGCTACAAATTGCCCCATCTCAAGTTCCACCCGATGCAGCCTCCCCTCTCGCAGCCGCTCCTCCCACCTGCCATGATGCGATCGCAATGCAGTCCTGGCCGTCTCTCAGGAGCACTGAGCCCATGCTGGTGTTCCCGACACCAGGTTTGACTTAGAGTGCTGGATGAACAGGACACACACTGTAGTACTGCGATCACGGTCCCGTCTTATGCTCCGCAGCTCGCCCGGCTACGGTGTATGCTTTCACGCAAGGTCTAAAGGCTTGCCTGTTTGCACAGACTTTGGGCCTCCCTTAGGGTGGGACTGGTTGTATAGAGGTAGAGGCTGTGGAAGGAGGAGAAAAGTGTAAGGACGTTCAGGTCTTGGAGGTCTTGAGTCACACTTAGGCAAGCGTGAAGTTTAAAGTGAGATGACATGGAGTGTGTAGTAGTTGAGCTGCACCAACATAGACTACTAAGGAGCACCAACAATGTCCCAAACATTTGGGACTTAAGGAATTGAGAGAGGCGTGGCCCCGCTGCATCATCATGAGGGGCTGATATGCTTCTTTCTGGAATGTGCAAATGCAGGGATTTTAGCGGGGTTTTGTGAGGTTTCAAGCATGCACGGGGTATGATTGAGAGAAAGGCCTACGCAGCATCAAGCAGGCAGGCAGCGATGCCCAGGATGCCACTGCCCGTTCCAAAGTCCGCCACCCGCCTGCCCTCTATGTCCCCATACGTGCCCTCCACCTGCTCCCTCTTCCCCTCTTGCCTGTGAGAGTTGAACTCACAACAGCTCATCACCGTCACTATCCAGTTTGAGACACTTTCGAACTATAAAAACGGGCACGCACACACTTGAACGAAGCAAACAAGCACACACATAACACAGGCGCATGTACACAGAAACATGAGCAGGCCATGCTGCAACAGTATGTGCTCACCTAAACCCCAGGCCCTGATATGAGCCCTCTTTCTGCTTTCTTCTCCACCTTACTCGTACAACACAGCATGCTCTCTAGCAGCCCATGCAGTGTGAAAGTCTGTTAAAGGATGTCTTTCAGACCTCTTCTCGCTTGTCACGATAAGAAATCTGTAGTAGCATACGCAGTCTGAACATCTATCTTCAGGGTGCGCACCACAATGACTCTATGCGGCACATTTCTGACATCACTGGCGTCCTCTTTGGAAGATGGCCCTGGTGCACTTACTGTTCTCTGTACAAGCATTGTGACCCACTCTCTTCATGTAATAATAAATCCTCATACCTCTTCCTTTCTTTTTCCCTTCCCCTTTTCTCTCTTCCTTCCCCCAGCCCATTCCCTCCTCTCTCAGACTGGTGACAGGTATGCAATTCTGATACACGATGATACAGGAATTGGCCAAACCGACTTTCAGCCCAAGCAGTTGAGTCTCACCTTAAGCTAATCCAGGTCAAGCGTGTACAAGCAAATGGATGAATAGGATGGCGGGTCCTCTGTGCCGTATGGTGTGTACACGCTTCAGCACTTTGCACGGGCCTTTCCCTTTCACAAAGCATGGTGAAGAGGTCTGAAGGAAACGACAGGCAATGAGGACCAGGCCTGATACACATACCATGTACATCATGTGAGCAGCTATGTGCGTCCCTGTGGCATACTGCTCTAGCTCCACCTGCCCATGCAGAAATGTAGTAAGAGTTTAGGCAAGTTAGCTCCATGACTTGCTTCGGTGAACTTAAAGAGCCACTCACTACACAACAGGTCCCCAGAGGATTTCAGAAAAGAGTACAAACGCCAGGTGGTCCAGGATGTGTAAGGAAGACATAGGCATCGTCCATGCCTTTGACTGCATGCACAGTATGAATTCGCTCGTATGAATGTTCCCGCTTTGAATTAGGTTTCGACCGAGAGAAAGGAAGCAATCCCTGACGCGCAGCAATTGCTTGGATGCACATTCCACCTCCTACTTTGAAACTATCACTGTTAAAGCAAGGTCAAAACCTTGGTAGTACGGAGTTCGACACCATCCAACACCGACCCTTAGGTACTCCTTGGAAACAAAAAAAATAATTCGTGCATTTCTTGAATGAATGTTACAGTAATCAGCTGGGATACCCCTGTATATACACCATTAAATTCGAAGAGATTAGTGTATGCTGCATTGAACGTACACTGCCAACACACTACCTGTCGTATTTCTTGCAAAGACATGCTTATAGCAAGCCTGAGACTTCAAATCAACAATCGACGCAAGTACATTACAGCGGTGAAGTATCAACAGCACTCGCTTCACCAGAAGAATGAAAAATAAGCCCTTTGCAAGCGCACCTTCGGATCCTGAAACTGCTCTATATCACCCAAGTAGGACTCCAGCTGTTTCAGCTTCATGATTTCAAATGTCTTATACCCGTGAAGGAGAACACCGTACCAAATCTTTTAGGGTGAAGCAGGTCAACTACCTTACTACATTTCAAATTTGAGTAATTGTGCTAAACTATATGCCTAAGTGACTCCTCTATTCTGTAAAACTTAAATTCGACAGTAGCATCTACCACAACAGGACTTTGAAAATTAGGCAGGCTCTTGATTGGGCTTGCAAATTTGCATATAGTGGTTCATAAGAATTAAAAGTCAATGCGCCGTGCTGCACACGGGATGCAAAATCTGGTGGTTAAATAGTTGAACTGCAAGCGTTCGAGCATTGAACGAATCTCGGGAAAAGATGTCCAGCATTCCCGCGCGCCATGGCTGCTAATATAAGTCGTGGCTGCACCTGAAATATTGTTCAATGCAGTTCAATGAGCTGAAATCCCAGTTGTCTCCTTATTTCCGAACCCGAGGGAACGAGACTGTAGTCAGCAGCCATCAATGATCAGTGCGACGTAGATTCTGCCCAACCAGCTGCCTTACTTTACAGAGAAAGCTGCAAAAGACGCCGACATCGTGCTCGCACAATGCCAAACTATTGAGCACTGTCGACCACTGTCGACTCTCGAGCACTGTCGAGCATGGTCGAGCACTGTCAAACAGCACTTTTGGCCGACTATCGTTTGTTGTCAGTCATCACCTAAGACCAGTTGATTGGCTGCGTACTATCTACGTTACACCTTATTTCTGCATTAGTTTCCGCATGATTCTGCAGGCTCTCAGACTGAGCAAAATCCATCTCATCAGACATCATGCACAGACGGTGACCACGAGGTTCGGATTGAAGACCCTTCAAGTCACTCGATCTCGATCTTATCACAATCTTGTTGTTTATTACCATTGAGGCGTGACTGACCGTCACTGACTCTTCGGGGGTGTCTATATTACAGCAGAACCCCGACGGTCAGGGATAAAGTTTTGTACTACTCTAATTTCGTGTAGACGGATGATCGAAGACTGATCAAGACAGGAAGCTTACACCATCACCACCGCGATGAAACTGGAAAGCCGAAAATCACCGAAAAGAGGGGCATCTTCTCTCACGATATGTCGCACCTCGGAAGTAGAAACTATACCTTGTGCGGTTGAGGAACGTCGTGACGACCATGGCGATGACTCGCCAGTGTCAACCCTTCAGCTCAACAAGCAGTATATGAGTGAATTAAGTTGTACTTGTGTAGCATTGACGTGGTAACCCCGTGCAAATGCCAGTCGAGTCCTTGTTGTTCTTTAGCGTTCGATACTTCTTGCAGCCGCTTTCGATCTTACTTGTCAAAGGGTCTGCTTGCAGTCGACCATAGTTTTTTTGCTGCACAGACGTTCTGCTATATAGGCTATTTGCATGTCATTACAACTACATCTGTCAAAGTTACAAATTATATGCAGAGGGCTTGCGAATCGTGAGTGAAATTGCAAAGTTATGTACTGCTTGTTTTCTGAGTTTTAAGTTGCTACCTTGAGGCTACTATCCTGGCCAAAAGCAAACAAGACTGACACGATGGCGGTATCATGTCCGACAAACTCTTTTTTAGTGAATAGCTCTTGCATTTGCAACCCTGGGCTATATCTCAATCCCGCCAAGGACTGTGTAGATTTTCTTCCACTTTTAAAGAACCGGCCGGTTCCGGAGGTCTCAGACTACTCGTTTGTTCCGAAGTTTGACACTGCCCTCGACAAAGCTGCTGATAATAGTAGTGGACAGACCTTCTTTCTGATACTGACGGGGGTTCTGCTAGCCATATGGCTTGGAGCAACTTTGTCCTTGCGGTTTATGCCGCTGAGAGGCTTATACTTTCGACTGAGGCGCTATGTCAGCCTTGTGGACTACGCTTTTTCCAAGAAGCATTGGATTGTAAGTTTCTTGCCTCAGCCACACATAAATTGAGTACCAAGCATGGCAAAAGCACATTCTATTACCCTTGATAGTCAGTCTATCTTGTCAGCAATGTCAGCATGATGCTAGACATGCTTTTTCAATCTCTCATTTCTCTTGACCTTTTGAGTACATGAAACACATGACATTAAACCATATAGCCAACCCAAATTGAGAAATTTGAGACAACTGGCCCTGACACCAGCAGTGCAGAGAAATTACAGTGGTAGCATCTCTGGTCTTTACAGGCTGGAACACAGGGATGACTTGGCTGCGGGCATTGGGTTGTTCCGATCCACTCAATACCTCACTCTGAAGCTATGAAGCTCTAGATGTATGTATCTGAGGCTTGTGTGCTCACAAGTCCTCGTTGCGTGCACTGCAGTAAAAGGAAGTTGCTCTTGATAGTACCAAGCTCACGTGCAGGATCAGGGTCATTAGGAACTTGTTGTGGTATGTCACGTATAGCACGTTCGTCCAGAATTGTAAAGAGGTATAGATATCCACCCTTTTGGGAATTAGCTTCATTCAGTTCTGAAATGTGACATAGGAGATCTCGTACAGAGTAACAGCATCATTCAGGATTGACACCTGGCCTGATCGCTCCCAGAATCCTTCAAGCAATCTTGCTGGGATAGGCCTTCTAGCTTTTAGGAACCTTATCATGCACTTCAAGCACGGGAACATTATCACGCCATACCACTGTGTGCCAGGAACGGATGAGGAATTGACAACTTTTGGCAATCGGCTGGTCTGAGTGGGGACTGATGTGTAGGACTTGCTGACTCGGTGGATTTTGGAGAGCCTTCAGAAATGGGCTGGGGACTCTCCCTGATTTGTAGGCGTCATGTTGCCAGCACATTTATTGCTCTCTTATATAAGCCCGATTTTTACAAGCCGCAGAGCTGGCACTTTTCTGTCTTCGATCCTACCCCTGATGAAGTCGGGTACTTAGTCTTGCCACTGCCCTGCGCATATGTCAAACATAATATCACAGAAGACCTTACTCTGCAGCCTGTCAAACTTGTGTCCTGTCACCTTGAAAACTGAACACACCTTGCGGTAAGATTTGCGTATGAGTGGGCATAGGTAGAAGAATGAAGTGGGACGTCTTTGGCTGGGAATAAGGCACATCAATTGAACCACTGCCGCTATTTGACTCTGTGCATGTACTGGCCACCACAGGACGAGCAAAAAGTGCAAGTGAAGAGGAAGACAGAGCTCGGTGGCATGCTGTCCATTGCTGCCTTCATTTTCATCATTGGAGTTTGTCTCGGGTACTCTCTCTCTCTCTCTCTCTCTCTCTCTCTCTCTCTCTCTCTCTCTCTCTATCTCTCTCTCTCTCTCTCTCCCTCTC
>WELA01003775.1:656913-700834 GCA_009602735.1 Mesotaenium endlicherianum
TCTCTCTCTCTCTCTCTCTCTCTCTCTCTCTCTCTCTCTCTCTCTCTCCCCCTCTCTCTGTGTGTGTGTATGTGTGTGTGTGTGTGTCAATATGTGTGCACCAATATTTGCTAATCGCAACGTGCTTGCTAATTTGTGCGGGAGCAGCTGCGCATAGCGGTAAAATTTGGTGGCTTTCTGCAAGCCAGTGAGAAGAAGCCCATGCCAGACACCTCGGCGGTGCTCGCCCCGGGACCGCAGCAGTCAACAATGATGCGCAGCGTGACGGCAAGTCTTAAACGCCTTGAATCCATTGGCGTTCGCAGCAAACCCCTCTCGCCTGGGGCGGCACCACCTGCCACCTCTGCCAGCCTGCCGTCAACTGGCGCTGCAGGCAGTGCCCCAAAGAAGGGCTTTTTGGGGGGACTACTTGGTGGCGGAGGTCCAGCTTACCACATCCCCAACAGGAAGACTTTTGGAGTCTCTCCTGTGAGTTCGATGCATGCCCATCTCCTGTTTGTCCTCCCTCCTCCTCCTTCTCTCCCTGTTTGGTAGAATGCATGGATAGTTGATGTGGTGTGAAGGTGTTGTCGTCGTTCTTGCAGTGCACCGGTCCACTCTACGGCCCCAGCCACGCACCCGCCCCTCAGAACCTGCTTCTTAAGCTCATCTTGTTGAGCCTGAGGGAGGTATAAGCTGTGGCCTATGCAGGCAGAAGGCGGCCTGCTTGGGACCCCACCATTCCTCGCTGCTCGCCCGCTCACCCGCTCACCTGGCTGGCTTGCTGACTGGCTGGCTGTGGAGAGGTCGTTCTTTTTGCGCAAGGTGACAAGCTGCTAGTGAAGAAAGAGAGCTCTTTCATTGGCTGCTAGATTGGGGGTTTGCTCGTCTACCTGCTGTCAGGGGAGTGGAGGGGAGGGTACTACTACACCAGTAGAACTTACTTACCTACCTGCAACCTGCTTGTGGTGGTGGTGCACGTGTGTATGCACACGGTTGTTGGGGTGGGACAGAGCATGGAGGAGAAGGCGCGCAGAGACCTGGTGGCCGAGTACTCCCCCGGTGGCGCTCATGGGGCTCCCCCCTCTCTGGGTCAGGAAGAAGACACTTTGCAGGTGGGAAGCATCAGCCAGGATGTTCCCTAAGTAGAATGCACGGCATTTAAAAATCTGAAGTTGAATTCAAGAAAGCTCTAATCTGTACCTCTTGCCTCAGCATCGTGCAATTTGGTGCCGTGGGTGTGTTCTGGGTGTGGGAATTTGGAGGTTGAATTTGAGGGTACTAGGTCTTGTGACAACAATAAATGCCAAAGAAGGAGACTGCTTGGCTCACTCGCCTAAAGACCAAGTGCCCCAGTTGCGACTTGGTGTTTGTCTGCCTGCCTGGCCATCGGTCTGTGAGAAGCACGGCACGTGCATGCATGCCTTTTCTTTGTGATGGATTACTACTCAGCACGTGAGCTGTCTCTCTGCGTGAGTCTATAGTGATGACCGAGCCATGAATGGTGGGCTTTGTACAGGTGGACAATACATCTCGCACAAACGTCGCGGCGGCAGCAGCTGGCCCTGCACACGTGAAGGGAGGGGGAGGAGGGGCCCATCTAAGTCAGCCCATAGAGAAGCTGGGGCAAGGGATCTCCAATATAGGCCATGGTCTGGGCGTGGGTGTGGCCGGAACATTTCGAGTGAGTGCCCCCACCGTATCTCCTATGCTCTTCTTACATCCCTGAATGCTCATTCAAGCTTCGCCTATCTGCCGCCACCTCTCGAAGGCCTTACTTGGCCCGCGGGTGCCTTGAGAAGCCTCGTGCATTTCTGCCCATGCATGCTTGCCGATCTTATTTTCCTCCCTCTCCAGATTTCTTGACCTTACGCCACTTGTTCGGTTCTCCCTCCTTCTTGGGGCCTGGTCGGCATCAGGTTACGAGCCACGTGGCAGGCAAGCTGGGAGCAAACCTCACACACCTCAGAAGGGACAAGTCGGGGGGTGCGCCGGACAATCCCCATGTGGCGCCCTCTGATCTGCTGGCAAACACAGCAGGGGAGGCAGCTGCGCCCATTCAGAAGAAGAAGAAAAAGGTGGCAGGGCGGGACACGCGGCTGGGCAGCCTCTCGGAGCACAAGGGCAGCGTGGTGCGCCGCTTCCGCAGCCCCAGTTGGATCCCACACTACCAGGACCTGCCCGCTGTTCCAGGTTAGTTTGCTCTCACTTTGCCCAGCACTCCCAGCAACTGGTTTCCTTTTATTTGGATCAATTCAAAGAGAGTGACATGTCAGTGCAGGAAATATTCAGCCTCACCATGGCCTCCTTCCTCGCTATACTGGTGGTCCTTATCCCAGTCTAAAAGGGTGTCTGGGATGTTTGTCGAGTCAGCCGCTCATCTTGCTTGTAGTATCACCCCATCTACACTGTCCGGTGAGGGTTTTCAGGATGCCTGCCCACCCAAGAAGAAGATTTACTTTGCTCTACCTTCTCCCAATTGATCACTTGGCTCATTTTCGCTGCCTTTTTCTTTCCCCATTCACTCTCTGTTGCTGCTGCACTCACTCAGCCACTTACTGACTGGGGAACAAAGGGGGCTGCTTGTTGGCGGGAGGCAGACCCAGAAGTGCTGGAGGAGGATGAGCGCAAGAAGCGTGAAGAGAAACAAAAGCGGGCGGCAGAGCGCAAACGACTGCTTGAGGAGGCCCAGCTCAAGAGAATTTCCGAGCACGCTGATAGCAACAACCTCCCCCAGGGCCAAGCAGACTCCTCCCACATCTCCTCCTCTGATTCTGACTCAGATGGGGACAATGGGCGAGGAAACGGCGCACAAAAACCCGACGATGCAGTTGACCCCGTGGACCTCTACAACTACCTTGTGGTGCCCACCTGGCCCCTTCTCGCCCCGTGCCCCTTCCTTCTTTTACCTCAAACCTCAAAAGCCTGGCCTAGCTTCCTACGAAGCCTGCCATCTCTGTGTACTGCACCCCCCCTGAATAATTATTCCTGCAAAGTTTGAAGTTTATGTGTAGGTGTGCTTATTGTCAACCGTAATAGCCTAATCCCCAAGCGTCCCCTCGCATGGGCTCTCTACACACCCACCCATGATTTCTACTGTAGCCTTGCAGCACTGCAGTCATGACAATGATGATGTAGGAGGACATGGCACACAGTAAGGAGGGGCACCCAAGGGGCATTGTTAATTATTGTGTCAACCAGCCGCGATTTTGACATCATCACGTCATCTTCCTTATGCAGCAGAGTACGACTAGAGGGTAGAAGTCCTCAATGGGCAACTGGTATGGCCGAGCTTGCGTTGGAGAAAGGCATACATCTTCTGCCTTAAGTTCCTGGAAATGCAGATGGGGATGGGACGGGTTCTAAGAAGAGTAGCCTGGGTATTGAAGGGCCCAACTCTAGCCCGTGGAAAGTTTATTCTTGGAGGGGATCTCTGGGCCATTCAACGGGCCGATTCTAACCGCCTGTGTGTGTGTGTGTGTGTGTCCCTTACGCTCCCCGCAGGACCTTCACGACTACCAAGACCGACTGCGCCATGACTTTCTGGCAGCGCAGTCGATGCTTGAGAATCTTGTGCAGCGATTCCGGCCTCACAGCGATCTCTAGGCTACCAACAGGTGAAACCACTTTTGGATTAGAACTCTCTTGTATCATACTTTCTAGGTGATCACCATTGGTTTGCACAGAAACTAAACTGAAGGAAAGGTTTGAGACATCTGTCCTGATAATCTTTGACTACATCCTTTCCAAAGTTGGGAGTTTTTAAGCTACGCCTTGTGCAGATCACATATCATTCCAAGTTTTTGTATAAAAGTCCAACAGGAGAAAAACTCACGAAGTGTCTTAACTTGGATACAGTGGCATATAGGACATTTTTCAATGTTTTGGTCCACCAATGATAGGACTATTATACATCAAGCTTCGGCTGATATTCTTCAGTATGTGTACCAGTTTGCATGTTTGAGCAAATCGAGTCAGTAGTGCCTATTCACAACAAGGAAAATAACGCGAAATGTCATAAACAAGGACGTCCGAAATTGCCGGACACGCGGAGCATTCAAAGTCGTCACGTGACATGTCAAAACCCGACAAGAGAAGCGCTCATTCATATCACACCTTTTGAGGAAAGTAATGCGAAATGTCGAAAACGGCACGCGCCCGCAAATTATCCACAACGGACACACGCAGCGTTCCAAGTTGTCACGCAACATGTCAAAATCCGCCAAACAAAGAGCTCATTTATATCACGCCTTCTGAGGAAAGCAATGCAAAATGTCAAAAACGGCATGCGCACGGCCCCAACATCGCAAACACAAAATGTCTTCGATGATGACATGGAGAGTTCAAAGTCCTCACGCAACATGTCAAAACCCGATATCTTCATCTTCGCGGTTGATCTACTGAGAAGGTCAAAGAGCTCGTCCTCGCACAGCTTGTCCCACTGGTTTGTGCAATGCATCGCAACTGTGTGGCCCTCCTTCGCAGAGTCTTGAATACTTGTTGGATGTGCCTCCACCGCTCATCCGAGAGGTCGTGCAACTCTATGTCTACCTTCAGCCGGCGTTGTACCTCGAACTCCACCTTTGTAGCCTTGTCCTGCACTTGCACTTTACATTATTGTGAGCTGCAGGGCTACTGATAATCGTACATCTAGTTTTGTCCGCACATATACATGTCACACTGAAGGCACTTGTGATGCAAGATAGGATCACTCACCTCAATGCACGTAGCCTCATCTTTTACTTGCTCAACGGGTCCCCTCCCTCTATTTGTAGTCCTGGTATTGATGGTGTGTGTGAGTGCTGCCAACATTTCCGTGACCTCACACAATTGAGCCTTCATCTGCTTTTGAGCAAACAATAGCTCAGCTACTTTCGCCTTCATTTCTTGCTGTCCGGATTCCACGTCGACGACCTTGCTATTCACTCTTTTATACATGCTGTCTAGTTCCTCAACCAACATAGGCTTGATGTCCCGCACTGCATTCATCACTACAACATTCTCTCACCTGTTGTTTGGCTTTATGGTGGACTTAGCACCATGTTCCCTCTGCCTTCTGCCACTGTGACCAGAGTCTCTCCTGCTGCCTTCTCGCTCTCTGCTTCCTCGCCCTATCCTGACTCCTTGCCCAAGCTTGCATCCACGCTTTCAACATTGTTGTCACTCAGGCACTTGTCGAAGCGTGCCCTATTTTCATCTCCACTCCTTCTGCTGCCTTTGAGCTGCCGGCCCATTTCTTGGCGACAGTTGTTTGCGCACTATTTGATATGTATTTGACCCTAGCTCGCCTCATACTTTGTCTCGATTTTCCAAACTACATGCTCTTCGCGCGACAGGCACTAAAGACTCCATAAAATCCTCATAGCTGTTCTTTGTTTTTTACTCAGACCCTAAAAGATTTGGCATCTTCATCCCTTTCTCTCTTCTCCATTCATGTGCGTGCACCCGAGTGCGTCATTGGCGTGTCCGAGGTGGGCAATGTAATTAGCAAATTGATAAAATGAGATTGCTTACAAGGTTGCGTGAAGGGAGGTGTGGGAAGGTGTTCATTACCATGTGCACTAGTTCAAGTGTCTCCCACTTCCTAAGGTGGTCTCATTAGAGATAGCGCTATGAAATTGGCGATGAAGTGATGGACAATATGACCATGCAAAGCGGGGAAAAAGAAGCTCGCCATAAACATCACTTGTTTGAGTTGGCAAGATTGTCAAGAAGACGCTACGCTCAGTTGCAAGATCATTAATCAACGCACTCACCTCCAGAAAGCGTAGTTTTAAAATACTCCCGTACAGCCTTTTTTGGCCGAATCGTACGTGTTGCAATATTCCGTATCGTGATACTCCGTATTGGCGTATAACAAGGTTTTTCAATTTATTTCCGATTTGTAGTCGGTTTATTCCATCGACACTAACGTATTTTGACGTATTCCAACGTACAGGTCTCACTCTCACGTACTGTATGCACGGCAGATCCGTACACACGTATGCGCCGTATCCAAATTTCAAAACTAGGCCAGAAAGAGATCGAGAAGCCTGATAGTTTATGATTGTGTGTGGGGCAAGCTCAAAAGAGGGCTTTTAATATTCAGCCGGTTGATGGTGCCAGATTGTTCCTTAGGGACTTGAAGGGCTTTAACGAGCAAAAGTGTCTAATTGTCCATGGTTGGGTGGAATACTTCTCAACGCCCGCAAGGCTTGAGATATTAAAATTATGTCGGTGCCAGCGGCGTAGATGGCCAAAGATTGAGTTTTGGAGCGCTTCACTCTCGACCACTTTCAGATCGGAGCAAGCTGACTCCGATAGGCTTCCGCCTGCTGCTCTTGCCTGAGTCATTATACTGAATTGTAAGTAAAGCTCAACAGACGTCACTTTATGAATGCTATATAGCCCAACAGAATATATGCTCTTTAGCCCAACAACTACCTGCACTAGATACTTTTCTCAAAGTGGTCCAAATGACTTGTCTCTTATAGATTCTAGAAGATCATATCACAATCTAGGTCACTATGCAAAAAAAAATTCAAGGGGATTTTCTTTCTGCCCGAAAAACTTCAAACCCAAAAAATAAATTAAATAAGTCATTTCATCATATTTTAGGAGCATATAAGAGCAAATTTTTCTTTTTAATTCAGGAAGGCAAAGCAAAGTCATACTACTGCTTCATGCACATAGCAAGAAGAAAATGAAATTGTTATAGCAAAGAATAGAAGTCTGGTAAAATCGACGACAAGTGCGCGTTATCGCCTACTTCTGCCCTTGATCCCTGACCTCCCTCATATCTCCAACATCAAGGTGGTCTATCTGCCTCTCTGTATGGTACCTCTGAAAGCACTTAGAAGGACACAAAAATACATTGCAAGGCTCACACATGAAGTGAATCTTAGGAGCTCTCAAGCGAGATGCACGAAGCTCAAAAGTGCCAGCTCCACACACTACGCATCGCTTCCTGTCCTTCACCTTTGTAGGAAAATGCCTGTGAGTCCACCTTGCACCTGTAGCACCTGGGGCTGGGGCAGTCCGGGTCACCACCTTGCTAGGGCCTTCATCATGGGGATGGCTAAAGTTGCACATGGCATCCATGATCTCCAAGTAGTTGTCGAACTTGTCTTCGTCGGGATGTGGCATCTTGTACAAGATGAACACATTAGCAAGCAAGCCATCAAAGATTCTCCAGTAGGCCCTATGCCACCACTTTCTACTCACCAACAACCTCTCAGTACTATAGTTTCTAGCTAGACACATAGCATCAAATTGATCAACTGCGTCCTTGTACAAGTTATAGTGTTCTACTAACTCTGGAGCTGGCAGAGACATTTTGTCTTCTCCAACACGTCTAACTTGAGTTTTGGGAGCCAGCCCCTTTGCTGTAGATATAAATGCACGAGGACTCTTATCATTCCACACACATGCAACCATGGAGGGGTGCTCATTGTATGCAGCTATAAAGTGGCCTGGAAGGTGAGAATCAGGCTTCATCCACAACATGCCAGCAGTATAATCCTTTCTATTTGTGATAGCTGTTCTTGTGGCTGCATGTCCCATCTTAGCTAGTAGTGCAAATAGATGAGGTGAGGTGAAGCCTCTATCCACGACCAAATTAAAAGAGGTATCCACAAGTAGCATACTCACTAAGTCTAGTACAACCTATGTCTTTTGACCAGGAAACTTGATCCTGTCGTAGATTATGAATGCATAACAAGAGTAAGTACTGGAATCACAGATTGTGAACACTTCTATGCCATACTTGTAAGGCTTGGAAGGATTGTACACTCTATTGAGGCATTGTCTATTTTCAATTGGGATTGTTCTTTCATCCACAGTCAGGTTCACTCCAGGATTGTAGAACAGTGCAAATGTCTTGTGGCAAAGATGTGTGAAAGGCTGCAGTTGCCACAATTTATACTCTCTAGAGTCTCTATGAAAGCAGTTTCTTTCCTTATTGTCCTTGGCGTGAGAGTATCTTCTAATATCTTTAAACCTGTTTCTACTCATGAACCTACCAAAAATAGGGAGTGTAAGAGGACCCTTCACACTTTTTTTGCCAATATTTACCAAGTCTTGGCAATGCATGCAGCCCCATAGCCATGCACAAGCCATGGAATATCACTATCTCTGTGCAAGTAACAGGCAGCCAACTTTTGGCACCACTAAGAGTGGCATATCTATTGGTCTCAATAGCTTGCTGCTCAAAGAACCAAATAGGCTTGAGTAAACAAAACACTCCAAATGAAGAGAGATCTCGGAATCTTCTGTCAGAGATGCCAATAAGACCATGGTGATTGCCCTTACTGAGTTGCAGCAGCACCTCATCATAGAAATGTCCAGCAGCTGCTGGCTGCCAGTCCCACACTTATTCCTCCTAGGCCTCTTCCACCTCATCCTCCACATCCACCATGCTGACAGCAACTAGAACATTGTCATCTTCTTCCTCCTCGGAAGAGCTCTCTCCATACTGATCACTGCTGGCACCAGAGTCCGAATCTAATGCTACACCTTTGCCCTTCTCACTCGTGCAAGTCTGTTTGGTCTTAGTCATGAATTTGCTCCTGAAAGCAGGATCAGTGATGTTCCTACTTCCAAATGGCCTTCCTCTTCTTCTAGGGCCCTCGAATTCAATAGCCTGGTTGTCACCTAAGCTCAGGGGAGTGAGCTCTTCCTCCTCATACATCTCAGTGTTAAGATTAGTTGTCTGAGACTCTCGAAATAAGGCTTGAGAGTCAGGCTGAGAATTCGGCAGAGTCTCTTCGGAAATCCGCTTGTAAACACCTACACTAACTTTCTCATAGCCCACGGTCAAATCCCTTAGGTTTGCCACAAGAAAAGACTTAAAATACTTGGGTCTAGTCTTGTCATAGGGGAAGAAAAGAGTATAACTATCCTCCTGTCCTTTCTTTGGCTCACACTTCTTCTTCACATCTCCGCCCAAAAAAATGTCCTCACAATTGTTTTTTAAATGGTCATACGCCCATGTCCGGCCAAAGAAGGCGGCCGGTACTAAGATCATGCACCCTAGTAAGACGTCGCGAGAGTTGTCGTCGTCAGCCATGGCAGAAATACAAGAAGACACACAAAAAAGACGGAGCTATTTTGGGCTGAACAAAGCTACTTTCATTTTTAAAAAATGGTTTTTGCTATGTACAAAAAATGACCCCCCATGCACACAATTTGTTGGTTACTTCTCGCAATTTCATGGCAGACTCCTTGTGATATAGGCTACTGTTCAAGATTGGTTTCATAAAAAAACATATAAATATTGAAGAATTTTGAGCATGTGCTAGGGGGCCAAGTAGTTGGGCCAAAAAATGACATATGGGCCATATGCGCCCCTCCGGGCCATCTAGTATTAATTTATTTACAATATAAGCATCAAATCAAACTATCTAATAATATATTGATTCATTACAATCCCTTCAACTTAAATTGTCGTTGCCTCGACTAAGGCTCCAGCCTCTAGTTATGAAATCTGGATACGTCGCAGACGTGTGTACGTATTTGTCGCGCGTACGAAACGTGAGAGTCACAATTGTGTTGAAGTACACCGAAATACGTGAGTGTCGATGATATAAACCAACTATAAGTCGGAGATAAATCAAAAAATCTGGTCAAAGGCGTATTATGAAGTATGACAATGTGAAGTATTACAATTCGTACGATTTGGCCAAAAGAGACTGTACGGGCGTATTTTAAAATAAGGCTCCAACCTGATTTTACAATAGTCAACACTCTGAGACTGGGTTGGCCAAAATGGCCCAAAAGGGAACTAACAGTCCGGCCCCATTGAGCAATTCTTGGCTGGAAAAACGGGCTCAAAAATACCCAGAAATCGTAGGCCTCGTCAACCAACTTCTGGGTTCAAATATATATCTCAGGTGAAACCTCTTTCACCTCTTCCAATAGGACCGAAACCTCTAATTGCCACTCAACGCCGTGACCTCCGCTACACGCCGACATGAACGGGCATGGTATTTTTATGAATCTCTTCGCATTTGGGCAAGCGAACAAATAGTCAAAAGACCACACGTAAATATTTTTTGCACCTCCTCCCTCCCTGTGTTTAACAACCAAAAACTCGCCACAACATCCACAACATCTCTCGACCCTTCAACCTGCAACCATGGCGGCTGAAAATAGCGATATGACGTTGGATATTAGTGCCGCTGCTTCTGGCGGTTGTCTCGCTCTGCACGCAATGCAGAGAACGCTAGGTGCCTTAATTAGCAACAAATCACACATCAGTCAACCAGAACACGACCTTCCTGTGTATGGCCCACCCACGCTGCTCAAATATCAACGGACTGCAATTCTAGCCTCGTCCGTTGCGGGCTTGTTGGTTGTTGTCAATTCGATCATGGATGAATCTAGCGAGCTGGACAATAGGATCAATGATCTTTTTTGCACAGTCAACACTGGTACGTGGTACATCAAGCCTCGCTCTACCCACTGGCATCACTTCATGAAAGAAGTGGTCGCAGAAGAGGATCCAGCCAGTTGGGCTCATCATTTTTGGATCACTGTTCCATTCTGGAGGAAACTCTGTCAGCAGTTGCATGATAAGATGGTTACTCACACACCTAAGTCTTTCTCCCTCATAGATAACAGAGTTATTGATGTGCAGACAATGGTTCTTGTAGGCTTGTCTAAGTTTGCCACTGGAATGTCCTACAAGTGGTTGTCGACTTGCTTTGGACTTGGCAAGTCTACCGTCATTAGAATTGTGGACAAGTTTGCCACTGCCATATGTGAGGAACTAGGCCTCTCCATGCCGCGCGAGGGACAGGCATTGCAGGATGCTATAGAAGCTAATTTTGCAGTGAAGGGTTTTCCTAATTGCGTTGGTGCTTTAGATGTCACCCATATCCAGATTCAGCTGCCTAACAATGTAGATGCAAGGGCATACATTGACAGGAACAAGAACTATAGCATCTCCTACAGGCAGTGGTAGGCCAGAGTGGCCTCTTCTTTGACTGCAACGTTGGCTGTGTGGGGTCGATGCACGATGTGCGCATTCTCCGACGCTTGTACCTATGGACACAAAATGCAGGGCATAACAGAATGTTCAGGGGACCCGCTGTACGCATTAGGGATGTGGATGTTCCCCCATACATCATTGCAGATGGGGGATATCCCTGTGATCATTGGCTGGTTGTTCCCTTCCGTGAGAGCTTGCGCAACCCCCTCACTCAGCAGCACAGAGATTTCAATTCCGCTCTCTCTTCCACTCGCATGATAGTCGAGAGGACATTTGGGACTCTCAAGCAGACATGGCGCATGCTTGGGGGTAGAGTAAATCAACCATCTGCAGTTGGCCGCCTTGAGCGTCAGATTCGTGCTTGCTGCATTCTGCACAACATGATGATACTTGAGAATGTAGAGCCCTTGTTCTACGAGCGCCAAGAAAGGGGAGAAGATATTTTGATGCGTGAGCTGCAGCCGCAATTTGTCCCCTTTGGCCCCCCTGGAGATGAATTTGAGCACATTCCTGAAGATCAGGTTGCAGGGACAACCTTGAGGGAGGCTATTTTTCAGCACTTGATGATGTAGTCCAGCTTGCCTTAGAATGTAGCATAAGCCCCCTTTATTAGAAATACAGGCAAGCTTACGAGCGGTATGGATTAATGATTTTATGCTAATTCTCAATATGTACTTCACTCCCTTATTCGGGACATTATACAAAGACATATTTCACTTTCCACATCCCTGCATACCCTCATGTTTCACTTCCCTCACCCCCATGCATGTGACTTGGCCTTGACCCAGTGCATCTTCGGCTGTCGGTTAACTGTCCTTTGCCATGCTGTGCTCATGTGGGCACTTCTTCCTGCTCTTCTCCACGGTTGAGATTGTGTCTCTATTCAAGCTCCACTGAACTGGTGTCTGGGGAGAGGGGAGGAGGGGGAGAGGGACACTGTACTTTGTGGTGGAGGTCAATATTCTGATAGTGCGCCCTGTGAGTGAAATAGTGGGTTTGCGTGCCCCGTGTCTAATTGTCCCCCCTCTTCCCCAGGCCTTTCACTTGTCACAGGCCAGGTGAGGGGTGGCCCATTTGAAAACCTGCGCAAATGAGCTTCACGGCGCTGGGCTGCTCTTGGCAGGCCTAGCAGCGGGTAGGTCCCCTCCTCAACTCTTAAATCTTGAACCCTAAAGCTCTGAAGCCTTTGGACCTAAATCGCACACCTCTTGCCATGACCCACAAATCACTTCCCTCATGAGCAGCGAAAGGCCTCTTTGTAAGTCCCTCTCCCTCCTTACTCTCTCCCTCCCTCCCTCCCCCTCTCTCCCCCNAATCGCACACCTCTTGCCATGACCCACAAATCGCTTCCCTCATGAGCAGCAAAAGGCTCTTCGTAAGTCCCTCTCCCTCCTTACTCTCTCCCTCCCTCCCTCCCTCTCTCTCCCCCCCCCCTTTTCTCCTTCCCTCTCTCCCTCCCTCCTCTCTCTCCCTCCCTCCCTTCCTCCTTTCCTCCCTGTGTGTGCGTGTGTAAGCAAGTTCTTTATTAGACACTCCTAGCCACAATGGAGGGGAGGGATGGCAGCTTGAAAGAGGGAAGGAGAGAAAAGGATCCCTTTGTCTCTGAGATTACATGCACACTGGCACGGGTTCATGCACGTCCTTCTGTATCCGGACATGATGCGTGTCCAGGGCCAGAACGGGCTGCTGGAGAGCCCCACCGGCACGGGCAAGACCCTCTGCCTGCTGTGCGCCACCTTGGCATGGCGAGCCAGCCTGGCGCCCGGTTGGACCGCCAGCCTGGTGTTCCCTCCCGGCTCCTCGCGCCCGGGCCAGACAGGGGCAATGATCTCCTTAGCCTCAGTCCTCTGGAGGTTGGAGTCCGCTTGACACTGTTGCCGCGGGGAGAGGGAGCCTTGAGCCAGCCAGGCGACGCAGACGCGCCAGGTGGCAAGAAGAAGCTGCCGACCATCGTGTACGCGTCGCAGACGCACAGTCAGCTGCACCAGGTGGTGTGCGAGCTCAACGCCACCCAGTACAGGTGGCGCTCTCTCCTGCTCCCCAGTTCTACATTCTAAAAGCCAAAATCCTGCCCCCTCCCTCCCTTCCCCTCCTCCCTGCCCCCTTTCCAAAGCTCACGCTATGTTAGTGCTACATCATTTGTGCTGGTGCTCTGGCTCGCACGTAAACGCCAACACTCTAGCTGCGCTTACGGCAAGACTCGCACTGATGCTCGTGCTCACACTGCGCTGTCACTGACACTGACGCCGCCAATGCTTGCGCCCACGCTGCGCTTCCGCTAGCGCTCCCGCTTACGTGCAAGGTGCTTACGTGTGCATCTGTGTGCAACTTATTAATAGCTCGTAGTGCTCCCTCAAGTTGGCAGACCCAATGGGCCGCAAGTTTCTCGCTCTCCTAACCACTCCCCTCCTCCCCCCCTCCGCTCCTCCCTCCTTACCCCCTCCGTCTTCTTGATTTCGATTCAATGGTCTGCAATGTGCTTGCTCTTCCAGCCCCTCCCTTTTTACCCTTTCCATGGCCCTAGAAAACTTTCCGACAGCTGGCAGGGATCGCTCTCCCTCGCCTCTTTAATTCCCTTATGTAAACATGATTTTGTTAAAAAAGCAACTTGCTACTCCCCCAGCCCCTAACCCTGCCCCTGCCCCTGCCCCTGCCCCTCCGCCCGCCCCTTTGCCCACCCTTGTACGTGCCTTCATTGAACCCTCAACTCAAAGGCGCGAGACCTAGATGTTGAGCCTGGTCAATATAACCCAACACTGTGAGCCTCACACCCTGAACCCTAACTTAGACTAAAAACCCTAATTTATGCCCTGAACCCTAGAATTCAAACCTGAGCGCCAAAAGTCAAACCCGAACCTTCATACTTAGTAGCCTAATGCTCGTATTCTTGCCCGAGGGCGGTGGCCCTGTGAAGGGCTCAGACAGTCGACCCCAAACTAGCTGGGTCTGGTTGTGCCGCGTGACGACATGTGTCCTGCTGTTGGGGGGGCACTACTGCGGTTCTCAGCCTGCACAGTTCCTCCCACGTGGGGGGGAGGTGTGGGGCTGGAATGGACATGCCAAAGATTGTTTTCATGCAAGGGAAGGGCATGCGCGTGCCTGCATGGCTAGTAGGGTTGTAATAGCTGAACAGCTGGCACGGCGTAGGCATAGGAATATTGCTCATGCACCCAGCTGCGCTCTGTTGTGCCATTCTGTGTGCTGGGCTGTTGCAAACTGCGCTGGAAAATAGGGTGTGCTGTCATGCAAGTTCTCCCCCGGAGAGCTGGCAATGAGTCTCTGGGTTTGAAGGCGAAGCCTTTGACAGGCTTTAGTGTGATCAACCCCTTCAACTAGACCGAACTAGACACAACTAGAGTAGACTAACACAGCAGCATGGCATCAGCTGAGCCCGTAACAATTGTGTTTGAAGAGATACAGGAGTTAAGGTTAGAGGGATAGTGAATGCATGTTATGTGATGGTGCTGGAGCAGCCACTGTCACACACAAAAGTCCTTGAAAAAAGTTCTTGAAAAGTGTGTGCACATGATGGTGGAAGCACAGTAAAGAGAGCAATACACAATTTGTATGCATTTGTGTTATGTGAAGAGCGTGTGTCCGTCTCTAGCACACAAGGGAGAGTTCGGCAAAAAGCAGGTGCAAGTGCATGACCACATTAAATAATGTGCACAATGAACTAAACAACACGTGCTACTGAGATGACATAAGCGGACCATAATGAAAGGTTGTCGTTGTGTGCTTCTCAATGAGACACAAACTAAGCAAAAGGTACAACATGCTGAAAACCATTTGCAACAAAAGGTAAGCTTTGAATAATGACATGGAAGAGGTACATTTGCAAATAAAGAATATGCTAGCCTGGGCAAAGATGCTTATTGAAAAGGCTTACCACAATAACATATTTCATGACTCAATACCACCCTCAGGTATCACTCTCAGGTGTACCAGCACGTGTCTCGTGCGCTTGAGAAGCACGTCTTCCAGCAACACTATCTGCAAGTTGCCTGACAGCATCAGACATGTCACGGCCTACGTCTTTACTGACAACAAATGACTCACGCATAAGGCCTACATCAATGTCATTCCTTTGCTTAGCAAGCTTGATCCTCAACTCATACTCGTCAACAGCAATTTTCATGTGCATCTGTGTTGCCTCTCTAAGGGCAGCAACAGTGTGGTTACTACTCTCAAGTAGAGCATCTATCATCTTCTCCTGTCCGCTAGCAATGTTAGCAGCATGCATCTCAAAGTCACTAGCTTTTCTCTTCTTTTGACCAACTTTGACAGAGTCAGTCCTGCCAGCAGCAGAAGAGGGCGGAGTGACGGAGGGAACTGGTGATGCCGAACGAGCTTGACGTTGTGGCGTGGTTGAACGCCTGTTAGGGGTGGGCTCTCCTCCACGAGAAGGAGATAACATCCCAGATAAGCCCCCACGCGGCACGCTTGCAGGCGATGAACGTTGGGCCCGTGGAGGTGGAGAGAAGGCAGTAAGGACACTTGAGCCAGTCTCATCCTCGGGCAAGAGGTCATCATCATCGATGTCCACAGGGAGTGGTGCAGACTGGTCCCTTGCCGATCCTTTTTCGCGGGCTGATGGAAGGTCCTGCTCTCCCTCAAGCAAATTATCTCCATATTGACAAGTGGGGGTTGCCCCCATACCCAACAACAGTAGCGGTGCAGCACCCCCGCTAATACGAAGTTTTTGAGCACGTTCTATGGCTCTAGCCTCTTGAATTGCATTATGATCCTGCTCCCCAGGATTAAAAAATGCTACCTTATCCCCTGCCCTCTTTTTCCACTCATCATACACTTTCTCATCTGGCCGGTTTTTAGTCGGTTTGATGTTTAGTATCTGCAAGTCTTCTTTTTGCAGCTGAAAAAAGGATGGAAAGCCAGAGGCGGGCCTATGCTCATAGTCGGCAATACGCTTAATCCCAACTAGCATCTTCTCAAAGAATCTCTTAAGTGCCATACCACTACGTGCAACCCCTGTCAGAATGGTCAACCTTTTGGCCACTTCATCCCACTCTGCAGGAGGAAGAGTGTACTTGGCTCCGCAAATCTTTAGCTGTCCCATGAAGTCTCTATAGTCGTAAAGGGCACAAATTAGGTCAAGGCGTTGTTGTTGACACCAGGAGGTGCCCTTCCCCCCCCCCTTATCCAAACCCCCCTCATCCAAACCCCCCTCATCCCTCTTTGTTTTTGTCTTACGTTTCACAACTTGCTTCGACTTCGAAGCCGAGGACGTCGATGCAGACATAGGAGGGGGGTTCAGCTGCAGGCAATACATAGATATCGTATACAATGTACACATTGTGAGAAGAGAGGTACTCGAGGCATGAATACAAGGAAGTTCAGACTGCAAATATTGGGTCTGATGAGCAGTAGGTTTCACCTGTGTCATAGCAGACGACTGTATTCTGGGCTGAGAGCCACACGCAGCCGCAGGGGCAAGAGGAAGGACAGCCTACAAAAAGAAGAATACAACAGTATTATGTAACAATTGTAACAATGCAGATAAAAAAAAGGCATTGATAAGTTACTACAATGGACCTTGAAGGAAGATGCAATGAGAAAGATAACGACATGAGCGTACACATAATGAATGTGGGGAAAAGTTTCCCATAAATGCTGAAAGATGTGGAAGGGGTGTGGAAGAAGTGAGCTAAAGTAACTGGTCCTTGAAGCACTGCTGGAAAAGTAACAGGTGAGGGTGTGTTGTCTTTCGCCTGCAAACAAAGAATGGCCACTTTCAGGAAGGGTCCGAGGCAACTTCTGGCCTACTGATGCAATAATTGAGATGAAGAATGCTAAGCACATCATCAATAAAGATTGTCAGAGGATGTACCTGCTCCTGATTACCAATTGGAGACATTACGAGTTGTGTATTGTCAACTGTTGTGGATGATTTGACGGGCGACTGCACTTGGTGCTGCACGGGAGTGGCGGTGGATACGTTAGGGCTCTTCCAGGCAGGAAGGACGCCAATGCCCAATGCAAGAAGGGGTGGCCTACTGCCAAAGAGGCAGGATGGTACTACGCCGGCGAATGATGGAGGTGTAGGTTGAAAGAGTGGGGCTGGTTTGCCTGTGTTCGATGCTGCTGCATAGTAGCTTTGACGAAGGTACTGCAAGTATTGCAGCTCAGCAGGCGATATAAAAGGAACACCTGCGGGGTTGTTCATGGTGAGAGAAGTGGGAAATAAGAACAAGACTGGAATTGCGTGCCATGGTGTGTTATGTACACTCTTGTTTGAAGTGGCAGAGTTAAGGAGATGGATTGGATTGTGGCACTTCTTGAATGGGCTTCGAACTGTAATGGAGGGAAACGAGAAGATGGAACCAAAAATTGGAGTGGCATGTTTGAAATTTTGGCTCACGGAATTGGAACCATCTGTAGTCGGCTTTTGCCATGCCCAAAAAATACCCTGGGACAGATACGTACCTCGGGCGGCCAAATACGAGGTACACGTTTGCGAGTGCTCATGTTGTTACACATAAAAAGCGACCAATGAACTACCAGGGTCTTACGTAATTCAAGGACTTGCGTTTCTTGAAGTAGTGAAGACTAGTCTTCAAAAAAACTCCCCTCCGGAGTACCTGGAGGCACTCGTCGAGATGCGGGTTTTATTTGGCAACGGAGGGGCGTGCATGGCGACAAATTTGTGTGCATCTGACGATTTCAGAGAAATATTCTCAACATAAAAGCGAGTTCTGTGGATAAATAAGATATCCTCCTCGACGAATGAATCTTCCCCGGTACACGAGTTTACGAAAGGTGGTAAATTCTAGGTGCAAATTGACGTGCGGGTATGCGAGTTCTGCTCAATGGGGCCGGACTGTTAGAATTTGCAGGAAAACCCTTTACGTTTTTGGCTTCCAAAGTGTACCTTCCTCTGCTCTGTGCACCTGCAACTGCCTGACTTGCTCTGCTTCTTTTTTTTCTATCATCTCTCATGACTTGTATAGCAACCTGTCGAGATGGAGGCAGAGGTTGAAAGGCAACATCATAGTCTGCTTTCACTTGTGCAGGTGTGCGCATATCTTGATTTCTACACATGCTTAACTCAGGTGAGCGCTTATCCAGTTTTCTATGCATGCTTAACTTACGAGTTGCTAAGTCAGCAGCTTCCTGCAACTCACAAGCTTTCCTGAAGTTCTCTTTCTCTCGAGAAACCCTTTCTTATTCCTTTCGTACAAGGCTTTAATCTTGCTATTACTGCAACTTGTATCATGGAATCTTGAACACAAAGTCCACGAGCAAGCATCCTATCACAGTAATCAACTAGCCTAAAGTGAATGTGAGTGCTAGTGTCTATGTTGTGAGGTGCTTTCCAAACTAGTCTATCATAGCACTGATCAGGGGCCAGCACAACATGCCCCCCCCTATTTAAGATTGAAAATGAAAATTTTAAAGTGAGTGTTTTCTCTCTTGACTTGTTCATCCTCCAATCTATGAAGAAAGGGGGGACGACAACAACAACCTCCCTTGACTTTGGTAACAACTTGGCTGCCCCACAGCCCAAATCAGCATTCACACTTTGAAAACATAAGAGGGCATCTAAGTCTTCTACCGCCCACCAAACTCTTCGAATGCTCCGAGACACCAAAGGCTCTATTTTGGTGATATAATGTGAGACTTCTATGCCTTCTCTCTCAAACAAAATTTCAAACAAAGCTTTAGGGACATTCACATCAATCATGCAAACACCTGCCTAAGGAGTAGAATGTAACCCTGCATACAGGCGTCTTCTATAGTTTGGAAGCCGGTCCCGAGGGTCCACCTCAACGGCCCGCACGAAGGACTTGCTGCACCTCTCACAATAGGATAGCCCCCTTCCTCTTTGTAGGTCGCATGTAATGATTTGAGCTTTTTAGGCGTATTTGGGACGTTTTCCCAATTATCTAAAATACGTTATACTATTTATCATAAGTTATTTGATAAAAGATTGCATCACATTGAATTATTCGCCACACACGTGTGCCGACAAATTCCCGGTCGATTGGCGAAACGACCGAGATACTATTGCAAAAAGCGTCGTAACGTAATTCGACTACTTCGCAAAAGTACGACATAATTATTCATAAAGTTACTTTGAATAATCATGAGATGATAATTTATTTAATCATTGTTTGATTAAGTTATTTTGATTGTCATTAGTACGAATAATGGACAATCACAGATTTCGGATTACGACTAGTCGTAATACGAAGAAACTGTCGTATCATTAATACGAACAAACAGTCGTAAAGTCAAGCGAAACGAGATATGCAAAGTCGCTTTGCATTTGAGCAGATTCGAACCCGCGACTTTCGCTTGAAACGTTCACACCTAACCGATTGGCCAAAGTAGCTTTTTAAACTACCGATTCATGGCAAAAGCATCTGTACGCGACTCCGCGATCAATCGCGACTTTTTCAGCAAGTCGCAAGAACGCGAAAACGCCCGTTTGGCGCAAAACGGTTTTTCGGAAACCGTCGAAAAGTCTCCAAACGGCCAACTGCGCGTTTCGAGCATTCGGCCGAATGGGACACGTCCTTTCGACCGTTTTCGTTGAACATGAACCAGTGCCCTAGGTGGTGGCTCGAAGCACTCCCGTGCCTCATGTTGTGCAGGTATAAATACCTGCAGAGTCATTGTGAGTGCAACTCTCACAAGCACACATTCTACGTTAGTTTTCACTTTCGCTCTTTCGAGTATTCGTCAATTTCCACAAGTATACAGATTTTCCTTCCACTTGAATTAAATATTCCTTGAATACCGAGGAAAGATCCTCTCGAAAAGCAGAAACGTCACATTGGTATCGGAGCCGATCTCGGTTTCTCCAAGGAATTTAATTTTGTTTTAAGTGGCTGGAATATATTTTTGCGAAAATATATTTGGGGTAATTTTTCGTATTGGGAAGGTCACCCATCCCAGTACTGCCCTGACCCCCCGGTCGCTTATTGTGTTTCGACGGGAAATTTTTTCTCTCTCTTCCGGCGTTATCTCGGCTTCCATATGGAGGGCGACAATGGTGCCGCTGCGACTGCTGCCGCTGCTGCCGCCGTCGCTGCAGCTGCTCTTCCCGATCCTGTTGTCACCAGCAGCGATGCTGGAGGATTGCCCGCCGAGCCAATCTCGCCGCGCACTTTCCAGCAAACCATTTTACAACGCTTCACGGCCTTGACGACTGACAGTCAAACCATGACACTGGCACTTAGTACTTTGTCCGACGTCATTGGTCGTACAGAAGACCGTGTTAACCTCGCTGAAGCCACTCATACTAAGTTGGCCGACCTTGTCACTCGCTTTGTTGCTGCCATGGACACTCACCCTTCGATTGGTCCTTTTTTACAGGCTGCCCAAGGGATGCCGGGCCCATCAGGGACCGCAGGCGACAACGCCAACAGGCCAATCCCGCCCATCATCCTTGGGCAGGCCGCGGCACCAACGCCTTCGTACAAACCATCACCGCCTGAAAAGTTTCAAGGCGGCCCCCATTCTGATGTACGACATGTACCATGTTCTTGCACTTTCAGCCGCATGATCCTAACCTTGCCAAGTGTTACGAACACTTATCTCGCTTACGAAAAATGCACAAGTGTCTTGCACCAATATATATTGCTGCATTCACACATATTCGCGCGTACTTTGACCCGATTACTCGGTTTCGCGCAAGGACAGCAATGCAAAATGGGATTTTGGTAAAGGACCTCCATATTTCCCACATTCCTCTCAAGGCGAGAACGTTGTTGGTGATGCATAATGCTTCTTTGGGATTAAGTATGACATTTGAAACGAAAGTTTCAGGTAAATCATGCTTTACAGTCATTGATTTAGGCGCGTCAGTAAGCTTCATTAGTGCACGTTTTGCACAAGGGATGAAGTTGTTTCCAATACTCAAGGACGAGACTCTTCGCCTTGGCGATGGCTCGTTAGCTTGCATTACTGGAATGCTTAAATTACCGCTCAGCGTGCAGTCCTTCCATGGGCGTGTACAATTCTACGTAACTGAATTGCCGCATGGAATCGACGCAGTTTTGGGTAATGATTGGCTTACGCAAACAAGTGCATTGCTTGACTTCAGTCAAAAGACATGCATTGTACGCAAGGGGACCAGGAAGATTTCTCTTCAGTCCCTTAAGCCCGATATGGCCTTGGAAAGTCCTTCGAAGACTCTTCTATTGTCCATAAAGCAAGCGCGACGTTTGGCAAAGCACGGTCAAAATGTTTTCTTTGGATTACTGAGACCCGATTCCCCAGCAACTTCAACTACGCTCTTTACGCAAGAACCGATGTTGGACATTACTGGTCATGAAGAGCCACTCACAGCCGACCTTTTTGCTCTTTTGCAAAAGTATAAATCAGTGTTTCCAACTGAAATACCAGCCGGGCTTCCGCCTGATAGGGGTATTGGACATACCATCCCTCTCGTTCCCGATTCTCAACCAACTTGGCGACCGATTTATCGCCTAAGCCCGATGGAAATGACCGAGATGAAAGATCAAATTAGCGACTTGCTGGAGAAAGGCTGGATTGAGCCGAGCTCTTCTCTATTTGGGGCCCCCATCCTCTTTGTCTAAAAGAAAGATGGGACGCTTAGAATGTGCATTGATTATCGTGCGCTGAACAACATAACGGTCAAGAACCGCTATTCGTTGCCTCGCATTGATGATTTGTTTGATTCGCTGCAGGGGGCATGCGTGTTCTCCTCGCTTGATTTAGCCCAAGGCTATCATCAAATTCGAATCACACCAGAGGATGTCCCCAAAACAGCGTTTCGAACGCCTATTGGGCATTTCCAATACAAAGTCCTAAGTTTTGGACTTACCAATGCACCAACGACATTCCAAAGTACCATGAACGATTTGTTTAGACCTTACTTGGGAAAATTCGTCTAGGTTTACCTCGACGATATCCTCGTCTACTCAAAGAACAGGGACGAGCATTACAAGCACCTCGAGTTGGTGTTGCAAATCCTTCGTGAGCAGCAGCTGTACGCTAAGCTCAAGAAATGTTCCTTCCTAAAGGATAAACTGTTGTACCTGGGCCATATAGTGGGTTCGAAAGGGGTGCGCCCTGACCCAGCCAAGATAGCGTGTGTCGCTGACTGGCCTGTCCCAACCGATATACATACTGTACGTTTATTCCTCGGGTTTGCTAACTACTTTCGTAAGTTTATGCAAGGTTATTCAGTGATGGCCGCGCCACTCACTGCTCTGACAAGGAAAGATAAGACGTTCATTTGGGATGAGAATACGCAACATGCGTTTGAGCGCATTAAGTATGCACTCACGAATGCGCCACTTCTTTCATTAGCCGATCCCGACTTGCCTTACGAGGTCGTCGCCGATGCGTCTGGTGTTGGAATAGGGGCTGTACTGCTGCAGGCAGGCCAGCCTATCAGTTTTGAGAGTCGAAAGCTGACACCTGCCGAACAAAATTACTCAACGACAGAGCAGGAGCTCTGGGCAGTCATATACGCTTTGAAAACTTGGCGATGTTATTTGGAAGGCTGCAAAGGTTTGACAGTGGTTACGGACCACTGCCCAAATACTTTCTTTCAAATTCAGCCAACGCTATCGAGGAGACAGACGAGATGGTCTGAGTTCTTGCAACGATTCCACTTTGAGTGGGCGTATCGCCCAGGCCGCAACAATGTTGCTGATTCTCTAAGTCAAATTCCTCACCACCACTTGATGTTGGGGACTGTTGCGAGCTTGTGAGAACAAAATGGTCAGGTTTCGAGGGCGGCCACCCTTGATCTGCTGTAACCCCCCAGACGTCTGACCGCAACCAGCCTGGTGACGCGAGCACACCCGATTTGAATAGCATGCATAACTCGGATATACTTGACCTGCATCAACTATTTCACGAGGGCTGAAAGGGCAGAGTGCCCTAGTGGAAGCGTAGTAACTCACGAGGAAAGGAACTAGTTGCAATCATACTAAAGAGTGCAGCGGCATCTCACTAGAAAAGCTTAGGAAAATTACTTGACATTTTGAGTGGCAAGAAACTGCTCACAAATGATGTAGGATGAAAGGCCTTGTCATTACAAACCCGTAGAAATTTACAAAGTGAAAACTGGTAAGAAACAAAGAAGTTATGCCTATTTATAATTTTCTGCCTAAGTGCTCCTCCCTAGGAGGAAGCTACGGATTTTCGTAAGTGTTCGTCAAATCGTCCCTTCCAGAATATTCGTGAGTAAGCCAGATCAGTCTAATCTGACGTGTCGGGCCGAATTGACGTCCACATACATGCATCGACATTACTAGAATATTCTATCTTAGACGCGCTAGGCTAAACCGAAACTTCTAGGTAAATCGACCTAGTCGGCACTCCGCGTCAGCCGAACTTACGTGAAGGTTCGAGTTCATTCTAACGGGCCAGATCGCTCGACGCTGTCGGTCAATCCGACGGTCGCGCTCACCGCGAATTAAGGACAGTCGTCAACCGACCTCAAAACTAATTAAACTTCGGAAATCCATAACTCTCTCAATACTTGACCAAATTCGATGAACTTTATATCAAAATGACCACAAAAATGCACTCTACACTACTGTACAATCAAAACATACTTTCATGAAACTCAAAACTGCACTTTATAAACCTATGACCTTACAAGGGCTATCTCAAAGATCCGTTTTTCCTAGATCTCCAGGGTATTGGCTTGAACGGTGTAGCCGTAACGATGGACAGTATGGATAATAGGAAAGAACACGCAAATTGTTCGTTTGAGGACGGTTTTTGGTGGCACAATGGGCGCATTGCTGTCCCAGAAGGCCTAGTAAGACATGTGCTACTACGAGAAGCGCATGACTCTCCTTACTCAGGTCATAATGGAATTACCAAAACCACACACTCTTTGCGCCGAGGGTACATTTGGCCGTCCCGTAAGGTTGATGTTGCCGAGTACATCATCAACTGCGCAACATGTCAGAGGAATAAGCCGAGCAATACGTTGCCCGCTAGGAAGTTGCAACCATTGGAACTTGCATGTGCTCCTTGGAAAAGCATAAGCCTCGATTTTGTCGTTGAATTGCCTACCACCAATCGAGGACACAATGGGGTGCTAACGATCGTGGATCGTTTCACTAAGATGGTACACTTTGTGGCCACTACCCCAGCACTTGATGCCGTCGAGACTGCACGTCTCTTCGTAGATCACGTGTTCAAGTTGCATGGCATGCCAAAAGAAATCATAAGTGATCGTGACAGTAGATGTACGAGCCACTTCTGGCAAGAAGTTTGTTTGCATTTGGGCACGAAACTTAAGATGTCAACTAGCTTCCATCCTCAGACCGATGGTCAGACAGAACAAATGAACCTCGTTCTGCAACAGTTCCTTAGGCATTATGTGAATCCTCGCCAAGACAACTGGGATACCCTCCTTTCAGTCGCAGGGTTTGCAGTTAATAATGCTTATCAGGAAAGTGTTAACACTAGGTATCCCATCGGACCACATATGGTCCTCGGACCATATATGGTCTAGCTAACCCCCATTTTTCAGCGCTGACCTCCAGGGTGCTACAGTTGACCAACTGGTACAATCTATGGCTCAAACAAACCGTACAGACTTGAACCTTAGGCAAAAAAATGCAAAATGGTCTTCCAATCATTAACGACAAAGTTAGAGTCAAAAGAAAGAGGTTCAAAGTTCACGTTCGCAACGAAATTTCAAGTGAAAAGTCTGTCATACCCGAGGTCACTAAAAAGCTCTTAGAGCCATGGCTTCTTCTTCAAATGCGCCAAAAATAGTTGTGGGTAGTAAATTACTCATCCCTGCCACCTTCTGGGGAGATGCATGGGCGAAAAAGACATTTGGACAGTATTACATAGAGTTTTTCTTAGTCGGAATTGTGAGAAAAGAGGTTGTGAGGACTAAAAAGGAGAACTCATGGCTCATAGAAGTGTTGTATGACAAAGAAAAGAAGCAATGGGAGGCATGGCAGGTCAGGCAGTACCTACCTACAGTGCCTGAAGAGTCCTGGTTTTATTTCGAGCCGCATGTAGTTCGTTTTGGCTTGGTTTCCTCAGGGGCCTCTTTGCTTTCAAATTCGAGGGAGAATGAGGGTCACAGTCTAATTTCGTCCTCCCAAGATCCAAATGATGACTCACAGCCAAGGTCTAGTGATGGTGAGGAGGATAAGGAGGATGAGGAGGAAGAGGAGGAGGAGGAGGAGGAGGAGGAGGATATTATGAGGAAGAGGGGCAGGCCTGACACCGGAAGAGGTAAGCAGCAGATGCTCATTGTTCCTACTGTTAAAAATGAGAAAAGGAAGAGGAGGAGAAGGGCAACTGCTCCATAACCATAATTTCTCCTTAACCATAACTACTCCAAACATTGTGGTACAGTACGAAACACACAAAGACGCTGTTGATCAATTTTACAAGCTCTGTGTGAGAGATAAGTTCTTTGTCGAGACTTCTGCTGTGAGCTGAAAGTGGTGGCACAAACTATATTGGGGTCTATTTGATGCTGCCTTGGCCGATGCCTACATCCTCTACAACCTGGCCCATCCTGAGAGTGACAGGTATCCCTTCATGTTAGATGTTGTAGCGGAGATGACAGACTTCCATGATCCACATAAGGGGAGGCGCTTTCGTTGGAGTGCGGGACGGGCTGGGATTGACAGGTTCCTAGGGAGACACTTCCCTGAGCACCTTCCAGAAGGCTCTAGACCAGGATGTGTAGTGTGCAGGAGCAAGTTGCATGACCTAGGCCATGAGAAGAGTAAGGTGAGGCCTAGCTATTGGTGCGCAACGTGTGGAGTAGCGCTTTGCCCCGCGCCTTGCTTTGAGGAGTACCATACCAACAGGCACATAGCACATGTAGATAGTGGCCCCTACAAGCTGAGTAGCAGTAAGAAGTAGGACTATAGAGCAAAGGAATTGCAACAGAAACATATATGAAAGACATTGTGCTCCATAAACAGTTCAGCTTCATGTGTGCAAAGATGTCGATTCTGCGATGTTTTGCAACTAATAATTCATTTTTAATCATTTTAATTCATTATTGTATATGAATATTTTTTTGTAAGTAAAGTAAGACTTTACTTTCAAGTTCCACTTTACGAATTACTATTTGCATGTGTAAAGAATAAATTATGAATTATTAATTGTGATGCTTTGGTGCATGAGGCACTAAAAAGTACGAAAAATACCCGGACCCCATATGGTCCACTAAGTACAGAGTGTGCCTCCACAAAGCTACTGATTAGAATGAAGTGAAATCTGTTTCATATGATAGGTAAGACACATGCCTACCCCAGATTAAATCAACAACTACTGGTTCAAATCCAAATTCATAGTGTGTGAAGGTAAAGTTGGCCCTATTTGCTCGTTTCTTGTTACCGTACACACCTTGTACGGAAAGTACACCTAACCTTTCCGAAAATTGCGGGCCACATGGCCAGTGCAATACTTTGTGATGTAAGCTCTCTAACGGTCTATCACACATAGTCATAGCTTCAGTGGTTATTTCAATATAGTGTGACTTAGGGGGTGCAGTATTGGACCATATATGGTCTTTTCCTTGGGAGACCTAGTGTTAAGGAAACTCCATTTTTCCTTAACTATGGGCGACATCCGCACACTCCTCTCACGCGCGTCGTTTATGCTGAGGCGGGGCTGTCAACCATGAGAGTACCAAGTGCACGCCTATTTGTCCATTCTCTTCAAGAGGTGCACAAAAACGCGAAGCTGGCTTTAGCCGCTGCTCGAGATCGGCAGAAAAAGTTTGCTGACACGTACAGGACTGAGTTAAGTTTTCAAGTTGGCAATAAAGTATTTTTGCAAACTAAAAACCTCCAACTCAAGCACCCACGAAAGCGCAAGCTTCTGCCTCGCTGGGTAGGCCCTTTTATTGTTATCGCAAAGGTTGGACCTGTTGCATACCGACTGGATTTGCCTAAATCCATGGGGCGAACGCATCCTGTGTTCCATGTCAGTTTACTGAAGCTGTTTAGGTCCGATGGCCGCTATCAGCCACAGGCACCGGAACTGGAACTCGCCGATGATGATTAGGCCTGGGATGTAGAGGAGGTCTTAGGACACCGCTACACTCGTCATAAACCTCCACGCGTGGAGCTTTTGATAAAGTGGCTAGATTACGATTCCAGTTGGAACTCGTACGAACGTCAGGACGAAATCCTACTTAATTGTAAGGACCTGGTCCAACAATATTGGTTACGATGGGCTGATGCTCAAAAGCTCTGCGCCGAGGCAAGTGTGCTACCAAGCGCTCTTCGTAAGCCATGGAACAAACGCAAAAGAGACGCGGCCAAGTAATCGCTCTTTTCCGTCACTGTGATGATGCATAGTCCAATCGCTCACCAATGTTTTCCGCTAGTCAAGGCTAGTATCGACACATCTACGACTTAAAAGACGTACGCTTAACGAGGACGTTAAGTTCTTTTAAGGGGGGAGGAGTATAACGATTTGAGCTTTTTAGGCGTATTTGGGACGTTTTCCCAATTACCTAAACTACGTTATACTATTTATCATAAGTTATTTGATAAATGATTGCATCACATTAAATTATTCGCCACACATGTGTGCCGATTAATTCCCGGTCGATTGGCGAAACGACCGAGATACTATTGCAAAAAGCGTCGTAACGTAATTTGACTACTTCGCAAAAGTACGACATAATTATTCATTAAGTTACTTTGAATAATCATGAGATGATAATTTATTTAGTCATTGTTTGATTAAGTTATTTTGATTGTCATTAGTACGAATAATGGACAATCACAGATTTCGGATTACGACTAGTCGTAATACGAAGAAACTGTCGTATCATTAATGCGAACAAACAGTCGTAAAGTCAAGCGAAACGAGATATGCAAAGTCGCTTTGCATCCGAGCGGATTCGAACCCGCGACGTTCGTTTGAAACGTTCACACCTAATCGATTGGCCAAAGTAGCTTTTTAAACTACCGGTTCATGACAAAAGCATCTGTACGCGACTCCGCGATCAATCGCGACTTTTTCAGAAAGTCGCGAGAACGCGAAAACGCCCGTTTGGCGCAAAACGGTTTTTCAGAAACCGTCGAAAAGTCTCCAAACGGCCAACTGCGCGTTTCGAGCATTCGGCCGAATGGGACACGTCCCTTCGACCGTTTTCGTTGAACATGAACCAGTGCCCTAGGTGGTGACTCGAAGCACTCCAGTGCCTCATGTTGTGCAGGTATAAATACCTGCAGAGTCATTGTGAGTGCAACTCTCACAAGCACACATTCTACGTTAGTTTTCACTTTCGCTCTTTCGAGTATTCGTCAATCTCCACAAGTATACAGATTTTCCTTCCACTTGAATTAAATGTTCCGAGGAAAGATGCTTCCGAAAAGCAGAAACGTCACATCGCAATTGCTGCAGTAGTTTGGGAGTGATGCCACGTTGTACATGGCTCACCAAGCAGTCTTACCTGGCTGCCTTACTTGTCAAACCCCCACAAAAAACAATATCCATAATGAGTGTGGAGCAGTAAAGACATGTAAGATAGTATCCAAATTTATGCTTGTTTCCACAGGTATGCAGCACTTTTGCAAGGCATTTCTCCCTGTGACCGCTCATGATGACTTTTAGGGCAAAAGTATATGTACCCTAATACTGGTCAAATTAGCCAGGAGCCCAAAATGAAAAAAAAAGGATTTCAAAATAGCCCATTGGACGTTTCAAATAGGCTTCCAGCTCCTATATTCATATGCTGGTTACTTCAGCCCGCTAGTACCTCTCCACACATTAATGAGTTATACTGTTAAAATTATTATCTCTGCAAAAAATGCCACGGTGAGTAGCGGCGCAACATATTTCTGAGGAAGAAACAGACATCATAATAAACTACAGGGATAGTTAACGGGGTTGGCATGTAGCAAAAAACGCCATATTTTTACCTTTAGTAGGCTAAGCACTTGTGAATCCGGCCGTTTGTACAAGCGTGGACGTCTCTGTACTTCACAAACATTTCCACTGTTTGTCTTGTTGGGTTTGTCTACAAGTCTATTAGAACTTGCACTAAGAACACTAAACCTAAATAAGAGCGTAAATAAGAATCTACTAAATAATGTAGAGAAGGTAACAGGCGCCTTTCTTAACTTCCGTATAGTGACGCGAACCAATACAAATTGGTACTTTTCAATACCCCTGCGCTAAATCTAAGTGTCCTTCAAATTTACCCGCGCGTGTTGCATGTGCTTACAATGTTATTATAGCAACCCTCTACCTGTGCTCTTTGTAAGCTAGAAACTATTTTCGTGATGGTGAAAATGTCCCGTTCAGATTGCTTTTCTCCACCCAAGGCGTCAGTATCTACTACTCGTTGAATTGTGGCCAAAAATTTGACCCCTTGCCTTGCCCTTGTGACCTCTTAGCCTTCTCCTAGGGTTGGCCTCTTCCAAGCAGGCCCCAAGATTCGCATAAAATTCGACGTTATTTGCTTTGTTGGATGTTTTAAAATCATGCAACATTGTAAATTATGTCGACGGAAATTCTGGTCATTGGGAGCGGAAGCCTGTTGCTCCTTGTCACCGCACGGCCACTTCTCCTGCTTCTTCAATAGGTGCCTGCGTCAACAGCTTCTTAAGCTTCTCAAAGGCTTGCTGCTCCTTGTCACCCCATAGCCACTTCTCCTGCTTCTTCAACATGTCTGTAAGCGGTGCACACACCTTGGCAAATCCTTCAATGAAACGTCGATAATAATTTGCCATGCCGAGGAAGCTCCTGAGTTGATGAATATCAGCAAGTACCGGGCAATCTCTGACCGCTTGCACCTTCTCCTGCTCCACCTTGACTCCTTCAGCTCCCACTACGTGTCCCAAAAACTCGACCATCTTGAGACAGAAGTCGCACTTGCTCATCTTCCTATACAGGTTCTGATCTCTCAAGACCTCCAACACCTTCCTAAGATGCTCCACATGCTCCTCCAAGGTCTTTGAGTAGATCAAGATGTCGTCCAAAAATACCACCACAAATTGGTCCAAGTAGGGTTTGAAGATACTATTCATGAGTCCCATGAATGTAGCAGGTGCATTAGTCAACTCAAAAGGCATGACTGTGAACTTGAATAAGCTATAGCGAGTCCTGAAAGTAGTCTTCTGAATGTCTCTTTCCGCAATTCGTACCTGACGATAGCCACTCTTCAAATCCATCTTCGAGAAATACTTTGCCCCGACAAGCCTGTCAATCAACTCGTTCACTCGTGAAAGTGGGTACCTGTTCTTGATGGTGATCTTGTTGAGTGCCCGGTAGTCGACACATATCCGCATAGTCCCATCCTTCTTCACAACAAGTAAGACTGGCGCTGCAAATGGAGACTTGCTTGGTTGGATGAATCCCTTATCCAATAACTCTGTCAGCTGCTTCAAGTTTCATTGGTGGCTTGCTCCCTGGTTGCAACTTGATGTTGTGCTCCATAGCTCTCTATGGAGGCAATCCTGCAGGTAGCTTCTCAGGAAATACATGTGCTGAGGTTGCTTGGCCTTCACATGACAATCTTGAGGAAGATGCCCAAGCTTGCCACAATTATAGCATGGTCCTCTCGGCTTGTAATCTTGTTGCCTGCGCTGGTTCTAGACAAGTCCCTACCTCCATAGGTATTGTCCACTCGTGCTTGGCGCTTGGGATCCAAAGTGTCGGTGTCCTCCAAATTGTGGCCGCCCCACTGCCTCTGACTATATTCCACAGCGTTGACCCTCGTCGTCAATGTCATCATTGCTCCGAGACTGGTAGGGTCCTTGAGCACAAATTCCTTGGCCACAATTGGCTTGAGTTCTCTCTTGAACTTGTTCATCGTCTCCAACTCGTGCATGGATGGACACTGTAGCACCAGCTCGTTGAAGCGCAAAACATACTCTTGAACGCTTCCTCTTTGACAATGGCGCACCAAGAGATCTCGAGCCGTAGCCTCGGGTGCAATAGGTTGAAATCGCCTCGTCAAGCCTTCCAAGAGCTGATTAACAGTAGTCGGAACTCCAGACAGCAAACTCCTCTTGCTCATACCAAGCTCCAGCACTCTTCTTCAGCAAAGTAATCACGAAGGCAACTTGCCTGTCGGGCTTCAGCGCAAAATACTCCATAAATTTTTTAACTTTATAAATTTCTTCATTTCAAGAATCCATTGATGAAAAGGCGACAATTCACGCTCTCCAGTATACACTTTTGGCTTAGGCGCACGCATTGCTGATGTGGGTGGAATAACTAATTGCACCACTGGTTGAACATGGATTGGTGGTAGTGCAGGTGCAGGTGCCGAAATTGTCGCAACAACAACTTGCACCATTCTCTCCACCTCCGCGCGCATATTTGATGAAACTAAGTATAAACTTCTCCTCCAATTGCAATTGCCATTTTCCTTAGCATTGCCTGCATCTCTTGTTGCTCTCTGGATAATGGTGGCGCTGCTTGCTGCTCCACGCACTCAACATGCTCGACATGTTTGCCTCCTTTCGTTGCAAACTGCGACTCTGTAATATAATATGCAAACTAGCCCAGCTCCGATACCAGATGAAAGGGGCAGAGTGCCCTCGTGGAAACGTACCGACTTGCGAGAAACCAAATTAGTTTCAATTATACTTTAGAGTGCAGCTGCATATCAAAAATTACTGAACATTTTAAGTACAAAGAAAGTGCTCAGAAATAAAATAGGTGAGAGGCCTTGTCATCACGTATCGATGAGAAATAGGCCTCTTTATAGGTTTCTAAACTTATCTCCTTTCCTCTAGGAGGGAGGGCCGCTTAGCAACAAAATTTGAAAAGTGTTAGTCAAATTGTCCTCTTAATAATAATTGTGAGTAGGCCAGATCAGCTTGACCTGACGTGTCGGGTCGATTTGACATTCACATACATGCATTGACATTTCTAGAAATTTCTATCTTAGTTGCGCTAGTCCAAAGGTCCAAACATTTTCACTAGGAGTCCTAAATGATGTGAGAGGCCTATTATGAGGCCTGCCCTGAGTCATAGTCAAGTTTCAGACAGAGGGGTTGTGCCATGTGTAGGCGCGGGAGCTAGACACATGTTGCGCATGGTGTATCCTATGAGCATGAGGCACAAAGTGACTATCTTGTTGAAGGCTTAAACTTGGATTCAGATTCTGAAATTTTGTGGGGAGGTAGTCCTATGGGTTCAGATTCAGAAAAAAAATATTAACATTAAGTTCTGACAGTGCCACATGGCGGTCTGCTGGACTGCTGTGGGAGCTACATGTGTGAGGCAAGGTGCAATCTGATTTCATGGTCTTAGGCTTCGAATCAGGGGAAACAAAGCATACCAGTGAGTTCAAAGGGGTGATACATACTCATGGCACAACTTTCAAGCTAAAATGTCAGAAAAAGTCAGGGGGGTGCCACTTGGCGTCTTGAGAGGTCACCATGAGTCATGCACACGAGGAAGAGAGTGCATTACCTCTTGAAAGAGTTTGGCTTAGAGTTGAAGGTAGCTAAGGATACCAGAAGGTTCAAGAACATAGTGGAGTCAAGTTCATGATGTAATCTGGTCAAAGTTATAAGAGCACCACGAGTAAGCCACATAGTGCGACGAGGAATTGCCACTTGTCCAAGAGGGCGAAGAATGATTTGGTGGACTATTGTGCATTGGACCCAGCTTTGGAGTATGTGGACGTGATGGAGTTAGTAGACTGTGTTGTAGAATATTCTAGTGCGAGTGTGTGTGTGTGAGTGTGCAAGCTTGTCCAACAAGGCAAGGTCCCCTACATGGAAGGAGCCATAGTAGAAGGGTCTCGAGGTACTTTGCTAGAGAGGACACTTAGAGTTGAAGCATAAACAGGATGCACTAAGAAATAGAGGGAGTCCAGTTTAGTCTAGTCTTATCTAACCTTATTTTATCTTGGACACAACTTTTCGTAACAAAGTGAGTTCTTTTCCACTCCCCTCTCATGTAGCTCTCTTACTCTCGCAAGAGTGGCACACCACCAGGCCACTCCACCTTGTGTATGCAACTAGGAAAGGTCCTCGTGCACGCTTCCACTCGCGGGTGAGGGTACACGTGAGTGTGTATGGGCGCACCTCCCGCACCCTTCCCCCTTTTAGAAGGGCATTTGTTTACGGAGGAGCGTCACATACTTTTGTCCATAAGGACTTACTTAAGCGAATATAGTTACCTATTGTCACCCAAGAGAATATTATTCCTTTAAGATGCCTCAAGTATCTCGAGAGGAATTATAACCAAGTCTATGGAGGTCCAGTTAGGTTCTTGCACAACAGTTCTAACTGAAACGCTTACATTTGAGGTACTCAACACTGGCTTTCATAATCTCGTGCTAGGAAGGTCCTGGTTGAATAGACATAAAGCTGAAGTGTGTTCAAGCAGAGGTACAATTAAAGTGAGAGAGACCGGCGATGGGCAGACCAACTTGGCACCCACCAATGTCTCTCCTCTTGTCCTGTAAGGATGGCAAATGAAGGAAAAAGAAAGGCTTCCAGGAGGATGCAAGTTGTTGAATGCAATGGAGTTTGTCCACAGGTGGAACCAGAAGAAGGACAGAATGTTTTGCCTACTGCTCCAAGAGCTACCTTCTCAACCTAAAAAAGTGGTTGAGAAGAAGGTGAGCCCTCCGGAGCACCCCACTGTTGCAAAAATTGTTGCTAAGTATGATGATGTTTCTAAGATGCCCCCAAGACATAAGAGGGAGGTAGATCATCAGATTGATCTGGAGTCAGGGAGTCAGCTTCCTTGGCAACGCACTTATGGCCTATCTTATGTGGAGAATGAAGAGTTAAATTCACAAATTAAGGAACTTGAGGAGAATGTGTACATATCTCCTAGCAAATCACCTTATGGCGCACCCATCTTATTTGTTACAAAGAAAGATGGCAGTATGCGAATGTGTGTGGATTACAGAGCCTTAAACAGAATGACAGTAAAGAATGCTATACTTAGAATTGAGGATTTGCGTGATACACTGTCTGGTGCTAAAGTGCTCAGTAAATATGATCTTAAGAGTAGCTACCATCAAATCAAAATTGCTGAGGGAGTTGAACACAAGACTGTTTTTTGCACAAGGTATGGATGTTACGAGTTTAATGTGATGCATTTTAGTCTAACCAATGCTGTTGTTACCTTTATAGATACTATGGATGACATTTTTAGACCTTATCTGGATAAGTTTGTGCAAGTCTTTTTGAATGACATTCTAATTTTCTTTGAAAATGAGTCTGAGCACGCTGAGCATCTCCGGATGATGATGGGCACCGTCAGAATGAATCAGTTATATGCTAAAATGAGCTAACGTTTTTTTTAAGGATCTTTTGTGATGCTTCTGACTTTGCCATGGGTGCTATTTTGTTGCAGCCTGGCGAGAAAACCACCAAGGATGGTAAGGTAAAGCAGGATTGGCACCCTGTACTATATGAGTCGATGAAGTTCAATCCAGCTAAGATTAATCATTTTGTGCATGACAAAGAGCTGCTAGCTATTATTCATGTTCTCATACAGTGGAGAGCATACTTACGTGGGACAGCTTTCAAGGTGATTACACATCATCTGGCTCTGACTCATTTCCGGAAGAAGTCTAAGCTGTCGAGGAGGGAGAACCGCTGGAGCCAGATGCTGAAGTGATTCCAAGTCTAGATTGACTACGAACCACGGAAGTTGAATCCTGCTGATACTCTCTTTTGCAAGACTATCTCAATGGATTGGGTGGTCCCACCACCGACAACTACCAAAGGGCATGATTCTATTCTGGTAGTAGTGGATAAGGTGACAAAATGGTATTTTAATCCCCACCACTGTCAAAGTTTCTACTCTCGAAACTGCGAGACAGTTCTACAATCATGTAGTATGCCAACATGAGCTACCCTTCAATGTCATCTTAGATAGAGACTCAAAATTCACCTCCAAGTTTTGGAAAGCATTAATTGAATTCATAATGGAAGTCAAATAGCTACTCAACACAGTCAGCCACTCTCAGACCGATAGGCAGATTGAAAGAACTAATAGACTTCTACAGGAGGTGCTAAGAGCCTATATTAACCAAAAACAAGAAAATTGGGATGACTTGTTGCCCCAGATTTAGTTCGCTGTCAACAGGGCTGTTCATGCATCAACGAAAATGGCACTGTTTGAACTTAGTCTGTGTAGAGTCCCTAAGTCTCCCTTAGATGTCCTAGGAGAGTCATTGACCCACCCTGAGGAGTTTGCTGACACGTTGTCTGTGGTTCAGCAAAACCTGTACAAAGCACAAGAAATCCAACAAAATATGCAAATCAACACCGTCGAGAACAAACATTTTCTAAGAGTGACTTGGTGAAACTGCGTATTCAGCACTTGTACCTTTGAAATGATTTGACTTACCAATGGGCGATTCACAATTAAAAAAGATCTTTCTATCAACGAGTAATCTTTACGGTATTTTTTGTTAACTGATTAAAACAGCAAAGGACAACACACTAGCGGTGGACAATACTCGCAAGTCAAACGCAAGTAAACTAGCATCAATAATGCAATCAGTAAACTCATACATAAGCAAGGCTAGAAGACAATGCGTATCAATGGCTTCTCGCCTTGGATTCAGATCTCTCTCAGTAAGCAGTACAAGAGAGTTGGTCTCGTTTCCAAATGCCGAACTCAAAACCAATACCTAGCATATGTACATGGAATGAGTTTACTGTTCAACGGCAAGTGCGATGGTGCCGCCTACCCGGGAGCTAACCTCGTCGGTAGGACCTCGGCTAACCATATCCACAGCCATCTCCCATCATCCCGAACCGCCATCCACCTCAAGGGTACGTCATCTGGACACTCATCTAGCACACCACACTTAGATGCAGAGCTATGCAGTTCGCTGTTGCCGAGTACGGCAGCCAGCTGACTATCAAAGAATGTGTCAGCAAGCTGACCCAAGTCAACAGGCTGACCCAATGGACTTCAACCTGCTGCTCTCGGCTAAGTCATTTAACTAAGTATTAAGTATCCAGCCGGCTTAATCCAGCAGACTAAATGTTAACTAAACTTCAGCAGGCTGGACTTATTCACCTATTATATCCTAATAAATGTTAAATCTATCCAATATACTGATTCTTTCCAATCCCTCCAACTTAAATTGTTGTCGACTCGACAACAATTCCATTATTATTTACAACGAAGTAACACACATGCAACACAACCAAGTGAATCTAAAATAAAACAACAGCAAACTAAGTACCAGGGGCTCGGTCTTCTGGGGAGCGAGACCTGGAACTGAATCTCCTTCTCATGTCTGATGGTCTCCTAAAACCTGGAGGCTCAGGCCAGGGTGGACCAAGGGGTAAACGCAGCAACTGGGCAGCCTGCTCTTGCACTATCTGCAAGTTGGTGGAGACCGCTCTCTCCTATGCAGCTCTCAAACTGAGAAGAACATACACTGCCATACCGGAGGGGTGCTGCATGACATGGGCTAGGGGTGCATGCCCTCTATGAGAGGGGGATGCTGGCTGCCCTCTAGCTGCCTCCTTGGCAGCCCTTCTGTCTGCTTTGCTTGACTGAGTCTCACCTTCTAGGGTGGGACTCCTCCTGCTGAAACTCCCCAGCCACTGGAGATCTGGGTCTCTTGGTGGGCTGGTATCCCCAAGCTGCTGGGCTGGCTGTGCCAGAGACCTTCCAATCTGCTGCAGAGTGGGGGATGTAGCAAGGGTCTGCACCTCAGCAGGGCTAGACTCCTCTCCGACGCCTTTCTCCTCTTCGTCCTCCTGCTCCTCTGAGACTTCTGGAGTCTCTTTGGTCATCTCCTCTAGCCGTTCCCGGGAAAAAGAGTATCCCACTGACCTCCCCCTTCTAAGTGGAGGTGGGGGTTGCTGGGTCCTGACCGCATACAGGTCTTTCTCCCCTTGCTTGCTTGCCCATTTGGCATAAGCATGCTTCCCCTTAGAGAAAGAATCTCTAGCCCTGGTCCTATCCTCCTGTGTCTCCCGACTCATGCAGTCCCTGACTCCATCCAGCCTTGGGTCCCATGTTGCAATGTGAGGTGGCAGCACTATCTTCCCTTGCAAATCTGCCAGGAAATTGTCTTCCTCAGCTCTATCATTTTGCTGGTCCTTCATAGTGATGGTCATCCAGCGCCAGTTAGTGGGCTGTAGAAAGAAAGCAGAATCCGTCCTTTTCAAAGTACAGGGGTACCAGTGACACGAGAAATCCAACTGGCTGGTCTCCCTTGCCAAGAACTCCCAGCTTCTTCTTTCCACCTCGTTATACATGGCCTTGAACCAGTTGTGGAGAGTGGTATCCTTGAAGCTGTCTATATGCATAGGGATCAACCTGATGACCCTGTCCGTGCCTTAGGTCCCAGGTATTGGCACCGTTTCAGATTCGCCTATCTGGGCCAATGCTTTGGCCTCCCGAATCGTATACCCCACCATCCTGGCATAGTCATGGTACAGCAGAAGCCCTGTGTTGACTTCTATGTACTTGTCAAAACCTTGGGCTGACTTCCCTTCCCGCTGCAGTATGTCCCTCTGTGATTCACTTCGGTTCCTTTGGGCGTACTTGAAGGCCTCCTCCAAAAGATCAAAGCCCTTGCCCATCACCGTGTAGCGGTAGCTTTTGATTCTCCTCTGTTCCTCCTCAGCCTGCTGCTTCTTCCTCTCCTCAGCCAATCTTTGTTCCTCTGCCTTCTTGGCTTCCTCTGCAGCTTTTTCTGTCCTGCTCCTCCTTTCTCAGCCTGGCCTGTTCTTCCTCCTCCTTCCTCTTCTGAGCCTCCCGCTGTATTTGGAGTCGCTCTGATTCTCGAGAAGAGATGGAGGATGATTCAATGTTGCCATGGAACTCCTTATACTCCGCCTGTGCCCCGTTCGCCCTTCTTTTCCTCTTGAGTTCAGACAATTGAGTCATCCTGCTCATTTATACCACAATGGAGTTAGTGTAGTCATGATATCATGCACAGAATTGAGTACCTTGACAGGTAAGAACGTAGTAATGGGAGTTGGAGCATGCGATACCTGGTGTAAGTAAATCAAAAGTGTGAGTGTGCTTGAGAGAGATGTGAGTGTGAGCGCAGTTGAGTGTCAAGGATGGATATGCTAGGCAATAGGCAATCGGCTAGTTTCCGAGATGTTTATCCCACTCCCTCCAACTTAATGTGTAAGTGGGTTGCCTGTTTCAAATGTCACTGGGCTGCCTGTCACAGCTGTCACGCCCTGCCAACTACTGTCACTTTCTGTCACTATCTGTCACTTTAGGCCATGTTTGGCCACATTTCCCCTCCAACTTAAATAGAGACAGGACCTCCTGTCACCTTTCCATGTCAACTGAAATGACAGTTAGGGAGGTGTTCCAACCTCTCGAAGGTGAAACCATTTCAACGCCCCTTTGGCTTGGGTCAAATGGTCCTTAAATGTCCAGGTGTCCACAGAGGCATCGCAGCCCTTCCATCTGACCATATATTTCATGACACATTTAGATGATCGACGGATAGAGCGAGCTTCTAAAATCTCATCAACCTCATATTTCTCAGGGTCACCTTCCTGGACAGCATGGACCAGTCTCGGTTGGACAGGTCATCGACCTGTGAACAGCGTGTCACCTTTGATGTACGATTCCAGAAAGTAGACATTAAAGACTGAGGGACCCTTGTATTCCGCTGACATGTTCGGTTTATAAGCATTCTGACCGACACGGCGCACCACCAAACATGGACAGACCCAGACCGGACCACGCTTTTTCTTGACCACACCAGGCAGGTACAGGTGTTGAGAATGCAGTTTGACCAAATCGCCCTTAAAAAATGTCAGCACCCGACGGCGTTGATTAGCAAGTTTTTGTTGAGTTTTAAAATGGATTGACTTACCAATAAACGATTAACAATTAATGATTATCAGCGAGTAATCTTTATGGTATTTTTTGTTAACTGATTAAACAGCAGAAGACAACACACTAGCAGGAGACAATACTCGCAAGTCAAATGCAAGTAAACTCAACAGCAGTAATACATTCAGTAAAACTCATACATAAGCAATGCTAGAAGACAATGCGTATCAATGGCTTCTCGCCTTGGATTCAGATCTCTCTCAGTAAGCTGTACAAGAGAGTTGGCCTCGTTTCCGAATGCCGAACTTGAGAGTGATACCTAGCATATGTACATGGAATGAGTTTACTGTTCAACGGCCAGTGGTATGGCACCGCCTACCCGGGAGTTAACCACGTTGGTAAGACCTCGGTTAACCAAATCACCGCCATCTCCCATCATCCCGAATCGACATCCATCTTAAGGATGTCATCTGGCCATTCATCTAGCACACCACACTTAGATGCATATCTAGGCAGCTCGCTGCCACCGACTATGGATGTCAGCTGGCTGTCAAAGAATGTGTCAGCAAGCTAACCTAAGTTGACTTCAGCCTGCTGCTCCCGGCTGAGTCATCAAACTGATTATTTAATAAGTCCAGCAAACTCAATATTAAGTAAAGTTCAGCAGGATTTAAATGAATATTTTATTTACCAACATACTGATTCATTACTCATTTCGGTAGGATAGTAAAATACATTGGCAACAGGCACATGTCCCTGACTGAAGGGGGTGGCCAACATACCTCTGGCTACTCCGCGTGTTATTCTTCTTGTACCCCTGTCTTCTGGGGATTTTTGCCTTTCTCTGCTGCCAAGAACAGTCAGATCAGCATCTTCCTCTGCTTGGGCAGGTGGGTTGAGGATATTCAAAGAAGTGAACCATTAGAGGGGGAGTTAGGGGCAAGTTGACGAGATAGGACGCAACTTGCGCTCTCCTAGCTATGGAGGGTTGTAGTTTTATTAATGGATGATTGTTTTGATAGGTGGACATACTCCCCATTACTTGTATAAGCACTCACCCCATTTACAAACTTTTGGCAAGGATAGGGAAAAGAGTTGCACATTAGAGGGGGAGTTACAGGCAAGTGGACGAGACGGTGCGCAAAGGGTTGTCCTACCTACGAGGATTGTAATATGAATGGAAGATGAATGTAATGGATGGGTATATTCCAATACTTCATGGAGTCATTGGCCCCACTTCTACACCTTTGGCAAGGATAGCTAGGGGCAAGTTGACGAGCAGGTGCGCATCGTGCGCTGTACTAGCTATGGTGGATTGTAATATCATATAGTGATGGATGTAATGGATAAACATCCTCCCCAACACTTATATACAGTTATGGAATCATTCACCCCATTTACAAGCCTGTGACAAGGATAGGCAAATGAGTGAACATTACAATTTTGTCATTGTATATGTAATGGGAGTATGTTCACTCATTAAATAAACATCCATCAAAACTACAATCATCTATAGCTATGAGAGCAGATTTCACGCACCATTTTGTTGACTTCTCCCTAGGCTACATTGAACTGACTCGTCACTCTTTTGACTACCCTTGCCAAAGGTATGTGCATGTGGTGAGTGTTTGGATGTCTTAATGTATAAATGCTGAAGTATTCCCACCATTTACATCCATGATTCATTAAAATGACAACCCTCCATAACTAGGAGAGCGCAAGTCACGCACCATGGACGAGTGCTCATTGAACAAGCTAATGGGTGAACATACTCCAGATTACTAATATGAAGACATGGAATCACTCACTCCACTTACGAGACCTCGCGAAGGATATTCAAAGAGTGAAAAAAGTCATCCAGTAGAGAGGGAGTTACGAGAAGTCGACAAGACAATGCGCAGTTGGCGCAATTCTAGCAATGGAGGTTTATTGCTTTAATAGATGATTGTTCTAATGAGTGGACATACTCCTTAATACACATATAAAGACATGAAATTACTTACTCCATCTACAAGCCTTAGGCAAGGGTACTCTAAAGAGTGGTCTATTAGAGCGGGCAGTTAGGAGCGCGTCAACAAGACGATGGGGACAATAGATGCATGTGTTTATAAGTATTGGGGAGGATGCCCAACTATTACGCTCATCATCTATTATTAATACAACCCTCCATAGCTAGGACATCCCAAATTGCGCACCATTTGATCGAATTGCACTGGACTCCGCCTCCAATGACTTCATTTGCTGGTTCCAGTATCCTTGCCAAATTTTTGTGGGTGGGGCCAATGGATGCAAGTGCTTATATAAGTATTGGGGTGGATGCCCAACCATTACACTCATCATCAATTAATAATAAAATCCTCCATAGCTAGGACAATCCAAATTGCGCACCAGCTGGTCGACTCTAATAGATAACTTGTAGCACACTTTTGAGTGTCCTTGTCATATAATTGGAGATGGTCCAGTGGTCCATGTCTTTGTTTAAGTTATAAGAAATGTGTACAGCCATGACATTACTAATTCCTCACAAGGCCAACCCTCCATAGCTAAGACAGCGCAAGTTGCATCCATCTCTCAACTCGCCCCTTGCATTAGCTCGATTAGTAGCAGCTTCAACATTCCCGATTGCTGCCGCTTCAACTATGCCCGTTGCGCTTAATTGTCTGCGAATTTGAGGAAGAGGTATGACAGTAGGCACAGCAGGAGGTTGGTTTTGGATATTGGCCCTCTCTACCCTCTGCTCTTCCACCGCCCTTTCATCTTCCACCGCCCTTTCAGGGGCCCTCCTGTTTACTGCCTTCTCTACCTCTTTGGCTAAACGCTCATCCTCAGCCAGCTGGGCTGCTACTGCAGCAAGAGCTGCTACCTGCTCAGTAGCTTCTCTAGCTCTTGCATTGTGCAGCGTTTCTAAGTAGGTATGGGGTCCAAAGACGCGACTTTTGTCCTGCCCTTCTACAATGATATCATTGTCCTCATCCACCTATAACAGACGACTACTGTGATAACTGCTCCGATACCACTGAAATGAATCGACTTACCCATTAGCATAAGAATCAATAAAGATCTTTATATCAGTGAGTAATCTTCATGGTATTTTCTGTTAAACTGATTAAACAGCAAAAGACAAACATATTAGCGGTGGACAATACTCGTAAGTCAAATGCAAGTAAACGAGCATCAATAATGCAATCATTATACTCATACATAAGCAAGGATAGAAGACAGTGCGTATCAATGGCTTCGCGCCTTGAATTCAGATATCTCTTAGTAAGCGGTACAAGAGAGTTGGCCTCGTTTTCGAATGCCGAACTCGAGAGCAATACCTAGCATATGTACATGGAATGAGTTTACTGTTCAACGGCAAGTGCAATGGCATCGCCTACCCGGGAGTTAACCACGTTGGTAGCACCTCGGCTAACCAAATCCACAGCCATCTCCCATCATCCGGAATCGCCATCCACCTTAAGGGTGTCATCTGGCCACTCATCTAGCACACCACACTTTGAATGCATAGCTAAGCAGTTCGCTCCTGCCGAGTGCGGCAGCCAACTTACTGTCAAAGAATGTGTCAGCAAGCTGACACAAGTCAACAGGCTGACCTAATGGACTTTAGCCTGCTACTCTCGGCTAAGTCATTTAAGTAAGCATTAAGTATCCAGCAGACTAAATATTAACCGAAGTTCAGCAAGCTGAACTTATTTAACTATTATATCTAAATGAACATTATATCTATACAATTTACTGATACAGCTGTACAAACTCCCCATTACTTATTCAAAGACATGGGACCATTGGGCCCCTTTCCAATAATACGGCAAGGATACTCAAAAGAGTTCTTTAAGTTATCCATTAGAGGGGGAGCGAGGGGCGAGTCGAGAGATTGACGCAACTTCCGCCGTCTTAGCTATGAAGAGTAGGCCTTGTGAGGGATAGTGATGTCATGTCTGTACATACTCATAACTTAAATAAAGACATGGACCACTGGGCCCATCTCCAATTATATGGCAAGGATACCCAAAAGAGTTATACAAGTTACCCATTAGCGGGGGAGGTAGGACGAGTTGACAAGATGATGCGCAACTTGGGCTCTCTTAACTATGGGGGGTTGGCTTTTTTAGGGATTAGTGATGTGATGGCTGTATATACTCCCCATAACTTGAACAAAGACATGGGAACCATCGGGCTCATCTCCAATTATATAGCAAGAATACTCAAGAGAGTCATACAAGTCATTAGAGGGGGTGATGCAACAGTAACCGTCGGCAGACGCTAGGCATCGACACTCCTAATCTACACAAGTGCTGAAATAGCAAGGACAATATGTGATTCTAAAGGACTGGACATGAACTGGCTAATCTAGGTATTGTGGGTAAAAACCCCCCCTATTAGGGGGAAAAGCCTACTGCTTATGAGCGGTAAATGAAAGAGAATACGAGAGGTCTGAACTGGGCACTAATGGGCACTAGTGGGCAACTGAGCAGCTACTAAGCACTAACTAAGGAGCAAAAACTGAGCTATGAAAACCGAGGTAGACAAGCCAACGTATAGGCGAGCATTCTAGGCAAAGCACAGCCCCTAGGCGGATAAACAAGGCACAAGCTAAGGTGGAAAGCGTTGTTATGGCCGCGAGAGAAACTAACGAGGTCGCGACTTAAGGTGAGTCGTGGAGTGGACTACGAGCATCCTATACATAGAAGTGAGGAAGACAACGACACAACATCACACAAACTCACTCATTTGGTCACGTCACAAGATAGGAATAAACTCACTTACAAAAGCGAACATATAAAGCTAACACCGAAATGGTGTTAGCTCGCGGCCTAAGTAGCGTGCCCTCGAACGCTAAGCCCAGTGCTTGCGAAACACAATCAAACTCTACCAGCTACAATGAACGCGTCATTGCGTCATCTCACACAAATCCAAAATCAACTAAATATGAAAAAGAGGTGAATTTAGAGGTCGTCAAGCACACGTACAACTAGTAACCAGACAAAAGGAACCCGACACCCTAATGTCCCCTACTCTCTCTAACCCCTAGCAATCCGTGGGCATACGCATGGGAATTGCCTATGGTATAGTGATGATCTAGCCATGGACAATGGGGGATCCCACTGGGTACCCGCGCCGACCCTTCAGGCGAGTGAACCTGAGGGTCTCAACCCACGCACATGTGGGCGGCAATGTAAGGTCATAGGTTTATGAAGTGCATTTTTGAGTATCATGAAAGTATGTTTTGATTGTATAGTAGTGTAGAGT
>WELA01003781.1:0-15031 GCA_009602735.1 Mesotaenium endlicherianum
TGTACATGGAATGAGTTTACTGTTCAACGGTCAGTGGGATGGCACCGCCTACCCGGGAGTTAACCACGTTGGTAGGATGTCGGTTAACCAAATCCACCGCCATCTCCCATCATCCCGAATAGCCATCCATCATAGGGATGTCATCTGGCCATTCATCTAGCATATCGTACTTAGGTGTAAGTCAAGGCAGTTCGCTGCTACCGAGTACGGAAGTCAGCTGACTGTCAAAGAATGGATCAGCAAGCTGACTTATATGAACTTCAGCTTGCTGCTTCCGGCTGAGTCATTAAACTGATAATTATGGAAAGTCCAGCAGACGGACTATTAACTAAAGTTCAGCAGGTTGAACTTATTTAACTATTATATTTAAATGAATATTATATCTACTAATATACTGATTCATTACACTTCCTATCAGCACTAGGTGTACTGCTTGTGGAACCAGAACTGACACTACTGGAAGCTGTTTTTAAATGGTCTTACTGTGATCAGTTTAATGTGATGCAAGCAAGCCATGCATGTCCACATTCATATTTGGATAAGCTTTTTGGCCATATAATTATTCCAGTTTTAGCGCCGATCTTTAGGGTACTTTTTGTACTTTCAATGAGACTGTACGCGCACGAGGAAAAAGTACATTTTCTTTTGACGCAATATCTGGAAAAGTACACAAATTGGGGCTTGTTGATTTTTCCTAGCATACCCTATGATATACAAAGTGCATAGCACTTTACGTATCTGCAATTCATTCACTACACACACAGCAGCAACCTCTCAAACTTTGATGTCAAAACTGACACCAGGTTTTTCTTGGGTGGATCCAAAACTTTAGTGGTAAGGTGTCCAACCGAAAAAATATTTTCAATATTGCTTCCAGAATACTTCATGCATTTCATTAAACTTGTTTTATTGTGTTCACCTCTTACTAAGCAAGCACATTGCACCAATAAAGCTTCAAAAATGTACGAAAAAACTAGGGCATATGATGTGCAAGCCCCAAGAGTCGAGGCATCGCAATATAAAGTTTATGCATCCTTCTTCACATTAAAGTATAGAGTCTTTAATCTTTCTGAAGCCCCAACATACTATTGGGCCAAGAAGCCATTAGGGAGCCTGATGAAGGAACATCTACATGTGCAATGTTTCTAGTGGTGTGAGGATCAGGACACATGTGCACGCTGCACCGTCGACACATGAACTGGCACCTAGCCTTCCTTTTTGCTACTCCCAAATAAAACTTCTTAGACATGCAAATGACACATTTAGCCCTCACTCCCTTATCGACATGACTAGGAAGGTGCCTTGCAGTCCACCTAGCCTCCCCTGCTATTCCCCTCTTTCTAATCGGTTCTTCTTCTACCTCCTCACTTGCTACTTTAAATTCCTCATGTGATAACTTTGGTGACCCTCCCTCCTCTACAACAGTGTCTTCTACTTCTATAGCCAATTCTGTTCTTCTTTGAGGAGGGCTCTTAACTGCAAGGTTTTGCAATTTAGGGCTAGATTCGGGCCGGATCCTGACAACTTCCTCGTAAGGCTTAGTCCACTCTATTTCGGGTACTTTTGGAATGTGCTGCAGTGTATAAGAGCATTTCCATGTCTTAGACTCCCCATCGTGTGCAATATATATCTTGAACTTATTTCCTTCCGCTTAGTGACCTCTTCTTTAAGCTCTCCAATCAAAATGAATTGCTCAAACTCTAATTCAAACTCTTGGTGTGCCCATAATTCTCCCCAAAACTTGTTGGGAGTGAGTATTCTAGTGCGTACCCTACCACGGCACCACGTGTAGTGAAACAGATAGATGAAGTACTTAGTGAAATATAATACTTTATCTATTCAAGACAAGGATCTTTGAACACAAGTGGTAGCTTCTTGAAAGAGATATGGCTTCTTGAAAGTTAATATATTTCTGGATTTTGGCAAGTACAAGAGTGATTCTGGAATGTCTTTCTATGTTCTAGCTCTTGTTTATATACTTGCTACATAAGTAATTTCTAGGAAGGTGTATGTTGATGTGTTGGCACCCAACACATCCCAAAACTTGCCACCTCTTTCTAGAATAATGTACACATGTCCTTTTGACCTAAAAATGGCACATTTGACTTTTGCCACGTGGAGTTCTTCTAGGTCTTTCCTCTAACTTCGGAAATGCCTTAGAAGGTTCAAAGGACATGAACCAAGTCACTAGAGTACCTATTCACACTTGAATCCACACAATACTACTCCAAATATATTTGAAAACATCAAAAAATATGCAAACTATAATATAATAACTCAAATCACTACACCACGATACAAAGATGCAATGGCAGCAATGGCTGTTAGAGGACAAAAGCAAAGAAAACAGAGGGTTTTCGAGTGAGAAATTGTCGACCTAATCTGTTCGAGTTTGTTTTTGCTTCTTGGCCGGCAAAGTCGTACACCTTCATGAATACTTGTCCGTTTGTACTGAAACTATTTTTCGGTTGAATTCAGGTCTTTGTGGTTCTAGGCATACAAGTCTCATTAAATTCTGATTTAAAAAATTATAGAAACATTTCACAGAATATAGACCTCCAGTGGTGCCTTTTTGGGTTCTAGGTCCACATTTGGCACCATCGTCTACCTAGTGCTAGCAACCTATCACCCTCCCTAAGACCATGATTACTATCGCAGACATAGTTATTCAACTCACACTATGCCAACTAACAACATCAATTTTCATGCATTTTTTCTCAACGCATCATGAGCAAAATGTTTTAAAGGTAAAGTGGCTAGCACCTTACCAAAATCGCTTATTAAGCTTCAGATCACCGCTACTTTTAGTTGTTGGTCAACACTTGAGCATCTCATTTTGAGTGTGGAGCTTTCTCACATCTACGTTCTACACTTCTAGGTGTTGGTAGCAACCAAGCACACTGTTTAAGGATATATGAATTTTCTGAAAATTTAAGAACAGACACAAAGCCCCACCTTTTAGTAAGGCAAAGCCTTCTTCATCCCTAGTCTTCCTTAAAATATCAAAAAAGCTTCTCAATCTTATCTTCCTAGAGCCTAGCAATTTGCCATGCATTGATCTCCAAAGTGTGCAAATTGCAAGATCCACCATAGCTGGAACACTTTAACTTCTTTCAATAAGTTTACGCACCTTTTAACAATCACCGTGCACTACTACCTTGAATGTGCACTCACCCGCAACCTTGAATGCCTTCAAATACCCAAGATACCCGTAGACACACGCTTGAGTGTGCGTCGGTTCACCTGCATCGTTGACCTTCTTTGAACGTTTGACCCGCATGCTCGGTTGCCTCATAAAAAAGAGGTATAGATTATATTCACATTAAGTTTGCTATGGTGTATTCATATGTTTTTCTACGCATTCAACTCGAGTTTGTCAGTGACGCGGTCATCACGTGAACGAACCAAGAAGAATTTTAAGTTGTCATTGCACGCTAGAAAAGTAGTGAGGAAAATTTCCACCCACCTATCCTTTAGGTCAGATTAAGGGCAAGTCCAAGTTTGTCGCGTGACATTTTGGCCCTTGAGAGAGGGTGGGCAACTTGAAAAAGTGAGCTCAACAATTTGATGCCATGTTAGGACTAAAGCGCTGCAATTAACATATCAAAAGTACAGCTTCCCAAATTTTGTATGCAGTGGGTGTCACACGACGCCCACTAAAGTGCATAAGAAGACGAGGTTATCATTGCGAGTTTTAAGTAGGGTAATGGATAGGTAGGTAAATATTTTGAGTTTGGTTAAAGTTTAGGAATGTAATTGAGAATTTTGCAAATTGCTACTAATCTACCAAGGTCAAATGTCAGCCAATAAATTTTTTTGTCAATACAATTGTGTGATATGTAAGATATGAAATGTTTGCGTGAATAGCAAACCACAAGTCTCACAACAAAGATGCCTATGTATAGATGCATCGAAAGAGGCGGGGGCCAAGGTTCCAAGGTTTAACGTGCAGCAAAACAAGCCATACTAAGCAGTTGATTTGAGGTAGCATCTTGAAAACCGACTAGCTTTTGAAATGCCTGTCTTAACTGATCTCACTGGGACCTCACGGCAACTCCTGTCCTTTCACGCGTTGCAAGTTAGCAACCTGCTTTGGATTGCTTAGAATTATTTCAAAAAGACGAAGTCAAAGTCATCACCGTGGTGGCCAACAACGTCAAACCGTCAACGTGGATAAGCTCAGTAAGAGACACATTCATGCATACACGAATATCAGAAGGCCAGCGGAAGGCATCCGTCAGCCCTCGATCATTGACCAACACGAAGGAGAGAGGCTGTCGAACTCTGGTCGAACTGGTCGAACCAGGTCGAACCTCCACAAGGAACATGAAACAGTCAGCTCCAAAACCGGTAGAAACTGCTAAGCATGACCCCATAGGGGTCAAAAGGTGGACCCGAAGGGCGCCAAAAGAGCTCCAATAAGTGTGCCTGCTTGACCTTCATCGGTGTCCTTTTGTGTACCATGACGCTGGAGCATGTCAAATCCTACATGGGTACTTCTTATTGGTTGAAGTTTCTCTGTGTATGCATGCCTTGTACGCATATGGCCAAGCTGTCACTATTTTGACGTGCATGCCGTTGCGAATGCTCTTGCATGCTCGCTGCTGGCGATGAGAGTGATGCTCCAGATTAAATGTTTCAGCACTTGTAAGTTTGAACAGTTAAGAACGGTGTCAGGAATGGCTTGAAGTCATTGTTGTAGACATGGCGAGCGTTACGTTGCATCAAGCGGTTTGTCTTGGGTGTCTCAGGCAAGGCAAAGCGCCAGAATTTGTGGGTGGGTCTATTCGGAGTTCAAGTGCCTCCCTCACACCCCGAGCTCACTTTAAGATCACCGTGAGCTGTGGAGATGGTGTTTCAAGGTTACCTCGGTTGCGAAGCAGCTCGTTTATGCAAGGGGAGCACGGGATAGACGACCTGTTTGTGAAAAGGACTACAGAGGAGGGTAGCCGTAGGCTCTGTAAATATGTCTATAGTGCTGTTGCAATCGTGAAGAAAAGCCCCAAGCGGATGAAGTATGCGGCGGGTTCCAAAAAGGTTGGCTGCAAAACTTGCACAGTCCAATGGTGTTAGTTTGTTTTCACAAACTCATTAAGAGGTTCTAGTTTTCAGTTGCTGTGCTGGTCGTGGATGTTGACGAGCTTTTTAGACACTTTTAATCGAAGATCACTAAGGATTGAAGAAGTGCTTATTCCTGCGTTTTAAAGACCAAAGGAGGTTGGTTACAGTGTCGAAGCTTGCCTTACTACTGGGTTGCGCGGACATAGCTATGCACTCCTGTCCTTGAGTCTAGCGTGGGAGACGAGAACGTAAGACGGTGGCTCGAGCAGGGTAGGAACTCGAGTGACTTGAAGTTAGGACTGGGAGGCTCAGTCTCATTTGTTCCTTTTCATTGTGATTTTAGTTGGTAGAGGACAGGGAAACCTGTTGTCAACTAGTCACGTAGTTGAGAGAAAAGTGTGCATGCATGATCATCTATCCAACCATGGGTTAGTGGGCGAAGGAAAGATGATAGTGGGCAAGGGAAAGGAGCTAATTCCCGGTTGTTTTGCTCTCAATAAATCACTAGGAGAGGTTCACACTCGTCCCTGCTTTCTTTCTTTCTGCAGGGTTCAGAGCAGTTGTATCTGCAGGTGGACCCTCTGGGACTGGACGTTGGCCGGCTACAGCCAGTTATAGACATGATCAAGAAGGGAGGGGTTGGAATTATTCCAACTGATACCGTGTACGTTTTTTTGCCCAGCATGTTGTTGTCATTGGTAACAGCCTGGGGACCTGAGGGAGTTTTCTTCCCTTGTGGGTAAACACCTTGGCAGTACCATGTCAGTACGTGTGCACTACTTGATATACACATATAAAACATGTATATATATAAATGTTACATATATGTATACACAGTTACATATATTCGTATTTCTTTCTTTCTCTATGCATACGCTGCAGATATCCGGGCACTTGAATAAATAGACTCACCCATATGTGTGCATGCGATGTCGCTGCCATTCATCGCTGTGAGTTGATTGTCTATTCCCATTACCTTGGGAATGAGTCGGGACAAGCGGAGAAAAAGAAGCAAGCACCTGCTTCCTGTTTCCACCTCAATAGAACGAAACATGACGTCCTCTGATCCCGCTTGCATGCAGGTACGCCATCGTGTGCGACCTCAAGTCTCGCGAGTCCGTCGAGCGTCTGTACCGGTACGGTGCTTTCGCCCGTTGTGTGCCCTCTCAGCCCTTGCATGCCATGGCCATGGCCATGGCCGTGGTCCCTGCTACACAAGAACCAGCATGCTACAGCAAAGTACTAGCAGTGTATTACAATATGTGTGGTTACAGCAAGCTGCCCCCCCAAGCTCTTCCCAGCTGAAGAGTTTCAAACTCTTCCCTGGCACCTTATTGGAGCAGCCTGTGCGACTCTCCTGTAGCTTGGGGTGGATACAGAGCTGCCGCTCACTGCTGGAAGGTTCTGTCCTCACCGTTCCTCCCTGTTCGTGGTTTCCGTGGGCTGCTATGCATACTTCCTCTGAAGCGAGGGCAGCCGAATACTCCTGCTACTGGTCCGCATCGCTTCAGGAAAGCCTGAGCGCGTGCGCCCGCGCCCCACCTTCTCCGCGGCCGAGAGGCTATAGCTCCTACAGAGCTGTTCGCGATGTTCCAGGCATCCCAATTCATCTGTCTGGAGAGCAGACAGGTGCACAGTTGGAGGCAAAGAAAAGGAGCAGTCATTAGGAGGTGGAGAAAGTGCTCTTCGCTCTATTTGTTTGCCCGAGAAAGCTACGAACACGCAGTTTGCCATTGGTGTCTTCAGTCGATGGGCCTGCACTTCTGCTCACGATCAGAGTGGCTTGTGGTGGTTTTGTGATGTGGCTCGCCCGCCGCGCGCCACGTGCCTGCCGCTCAACGTGGAGCAGGATCAAGGACATGGATCCCAAAAAGGTGGGCTCCTCTTGTTCCACGGCAAGAACTTGAGAAGGAGGAGAAACGCTTCCTATACGCTTGCAGTCCCAAACTTTTGTCGCTACACTGTTACGTTCACCCGGTTTTTTGAGGAAGCGGAGACTGGAAGACTGGAAATGAGAACAGAGGCACTGTTGAACAAGTCCACTATCTTCCTTGAGAGAATGGAGACTGTACTCCCCATTCTTTTATGAGAAACTTCTGGGAAGCCGGCTGTTCTCATCCCCCGCCGTTGGCTGCATGGCCGCCAGCTGGCAGTTGCCGTGGAGCCGTAGTTGCTGTGGAGCCACATGTTTCTCGCCTCACCCCTTCAGCTCTCTGGGGAGCCCTTGCGCCCCCCCTCCTGCACTCCTTTGTTCTCTGGCATCCAGTAGCCCTCACACAGGCTGTATTGTAACTGCCTTGTTGTGTTTAAATAGTCCTCTTTGAGTTTACGAGCACCTCCCGACAGCCTTCGGATGCCAGCACGCCGTACTTGTTGCAGAAAAAGCATGTGGCCTTCGTAAAATCTTCATGAATGATTGCAGGCGCAGGTTTTGTGGGCTTCTTAAGCGGCTTCCTATAAGTGGGCTTCCTATATGCGGGCTTTGTATATTTGTGTGTAACATCACGCGCGTGTTTGGTGCTGGTGGGGGCGCAGCCGCTGAGCATCCTGTGCCGCAACTTCCAGGACATAGACACCTACACCATGGGCTTTCCTCGCGGCAACGGCGCCGGGCAGACAAACATTTTCAGGGCTGCCCGTCAGTGCCTGCCTGGCCCTGTAAGTCTGGCCCATGCACGCGTTCGCCGAAATCGGACGCATTCTTCTTCCTTTGTGTGCTTCACGTTGGCCTCATGTCTGCGGACTTGATCGATGTTGCACCAGAGCGCGAGCAGTTTGCTCACTCGGGGGGTGCCTCGCTCGCCTATCTTTCACATCATGTCATGTTACGCGTCGTTCAAAATGCCCACCACTCATATCCAACTCATCTGTGTATACCAGTCTAGTGTAAGGGAGTTCGGGGCTGTGGGAGAGGAGAAAGATCTCCGAAACATTTGAGAGGAATGTTTGCGCTCCTGTAAGGGACGGGCGACAGCTTACGGCTGCGACGACAAGTGATATGGACTATGTGCTGCGTGTGTGTGTGTGCGTGCGTGCGTGTATGTGTGTGCATGCGTGCGTGCGTGCGTGCGCGTGTGAAATGTTCCTGCCAACAAAAACAGTACACCTTCATTCTGAAGGCGAGCAAGGAGATGCCCAAGCAATGCATCACGTTCGGCGGCAGCATGGCCGCTCGCTGCGCGCCGCGCAAGAGCGTGGGCGTGCGCATGCCCGAGGACGCCATCTGTCAGGCCATCCTCGCGCAGCTCGACGAGCCTCTCCTCTGCACCAGGTGTGCGCCCCCCCTGCCTGCACGCTTCCACTTTTCCCCTTTTCTGATGCCACTTTGCGAGTAAGACAGGTGAAAGTGCAACGTGCTGAATGCTCACACCATGGTCTTGCTATCCTTTTTGGGAAGACGTCCCTGCTGCTGGAGGGGAGTTCGACGTGTGCTCTCTTTTTCTGGTGCGAGTCTGCCGCTAACCTGATGTCTGTGAGCAAGTGCGATAGTACACGTGCAAAGTGACGAATGCTTGCAAGATGTGGAGCTGTCCATGACTACTCTTGCAGTCCCTTGCGGAAGGGCGTGCCCTGCTCCTAAAATTAAGTCTACTGAGTTCTGTTGGGACTTCCCGGTCTTGTCCATGGCTTCTCTCGGGCTTGCTTTTCCATTTCATGAAGTCTCTTCATGCTGACATGTGTTTACATCTATGTGTGCACACCTTTGTACTTCTATGTGCGTAAATGTGCATAGTATGCTTACATGTTTGCACACATGCATGCACTGATGCTAAACGATGTGTTTTTTTGGGTCTCACGATGTCTTTGTGCGTGTACGTGGCGTGTGGCGTGCGTTGGTCGTGGAGCAGCGTGACGCAGCCAGCTGGCGAGTGGCTGCTGGATCCCGCGCTCATCTTCGACATGTATGGCTCAGCTGACGGCGGCCGGGTACGAGACTGTCCACCCCACTTTCCTTATTTTTGCAGCGTCTGTACACACCTTTGATGACGTTCCTGCTCTTTGTCCAGCATTCTATTGCCCAAGCGTATCGGAACCATGCTCTTGTCGGCTGGCCCACTTGCCCGTGCGCGTGCGTGCAGCGCACACTACAATTGCATTGTAGTGGGGGTGATTTGACGCAATTACAAGCTGTTAGTTACAATGGGTCCGACTGAGGGTATGCGCACGCACAAGCATGCATGGAAGGAATAGGGCCTCTGTGGGTAGGAATTACGGGGCGTGGCGCTCCAGGAGACGCGGGAGTGTCATTATTCGCGGCACTTGCTGTCTGCCGTCTGCCGTTGAAAAACGAGCATGAGGGGAGGCTCTTTGATCGAACTCTGACCGGCCAGCAGTTCCCTCGTCGACTAAAATCTGTTCGACGGGTTTTTTTGTTTACTCATGGAGTGCAACTTTGTGTGCGCTGGCAGGGCGTGGACTTTGTGGTGGATGGCGGAGTGCGCGTGGCGGAGCCGTCCACTGTGGTGGACATGACTGGCGAGAAGCCGATAGTCCTCCGCCAGGGAAAGGTGCGCTCGCCCTAGCACCCACAGCCTGGGAATTGAGCCATACCAGGAAAGCTTCCGCAAATGCACGCTTCTGACGTTTGGAAATTCATTGTCTAGAGCTGTTGCAGAGTCTCCTGCTAAGCTTCTTCCGCGCAGAGTCGCAGGAGGCAGTTCATGTGTTTGCACCTGAACCCTTCCTAGACCCTGCTCGTCTCTCATATATATATATATATATATATATATTCCTAGACCCTGCTCCTTATATATTCGTATGTATGTGTGCGCTGTCTGTGTGCGCAGGGAGAGGTGGCTGACTTTATGCTGCTGGAGAGTCACGACTCTGCCGAGCTCTTGCTGGCCGAGGGCGTGAATCCTTACGCCGCGCGCTAGTCGTTGGATCGGGGTTGTGAAATCAACGCCCTTGCAGTCGCAGAGTGAAGATCCTAGTGCTACTAAATTGTGAGAGCTCACGCCACGCGCTAGTCGTTGGATCAGGTTGTGGAATTGACCCGCTTGCAGACGCTAAGCAGAGATCCTAGTGCTACTGAGTTTGTGAAAGTTCAGTAGCTGGCAACGTGTACAGATTACACCCCGCAGTAGTTATGTAGGTGTGCACAGATTCATCGCTGTAAATGACATCATTCGTAGGCATGCATCTGGTAGGAGAGTTGTGTTGACGCACATAGGCGGAAAGGGTAGAGATATCCAACTAAGGCAGATTGCTGTGTACAGTTTGGCATGCATTGGGAATGCTAGCAACTTCGTGTCACATAGCTGTGTACTGTGCGTAATGTTACCCTCCTTTTTGAAGAGTCTGGATATTGTGGCTTGCTTGCATTAGCCAGCCTTTTTCCAGGTTTATATAGTCTATAGCTGGGAGAATTTTCAGTAGTTAACGTCGTGCTCTTGTTGATTATAAACTAGCCTATGCATGCTGTTGCACTGAAGCGCGACACAATTCAAACTCCACTCAAGCAAATATCAGAGATCAGAGGAGTATGCTGGACTTCACTGCGCAGAACATACAAGTCAACCATCTCGTGTGCCGTCATAAAATCTACCCGATACACTTGCTTACTGAAAACCATGCCGATATGAGTATGTGTCCACTTGTGATCACCCTTTAAAGGATGACAATTAATGTACAGATTTTGTATGTTCCATATTCCTTCATCTACTTTCATTTCAATCAAATATTCTGCCAACATTTTGCCCCATTTTGCCCCTTGTAAGAGAGTGGGCTCACTTTCCAAGATAGGCTCCCGCTGCCACTCGATAACGAAACTCTCCTCATTTAAGTAATGCAAGCGCAAGCTTCAGTGAAGCCTGACGGGTGCGCTTGTGCTCCCAGACAGGCGGTGCGACAGCAGCCTGCTCTTCTGGAGCTCAGCCAGCGCGACAACGAGCTCCGCAAACTCGAGCCCCGCAGCCGCGGCGGCATCGCGCTCGCCCTTGCTCTCAGTGTCGCAGCTGGAGGCGCTATCGGACCTGCTGAGAGGGGGGGTGGGCCAGCTCAGCGGCAGCTGGGCACCGCCGCCCCCCCCAACTCCTCCTCCCAGAGCCAGCTTGAGGCTGTGGGCTTGCAAGAGGACTGCCTCGATTTGTGCAGCAGCTGCAGAGAGCCCCTGCGGGTCGGAGGAGGCGTGCAGCCTTGCCACGGCCGCATTCTCAACCTGCAGCAGCATGTCAGGATGAATCTCCGGTACTGTGGAGGAATGCGCGAGTGCAGGGAAAGGGGAGCTGACTGGAGCTACTCGAACGTGACAGGAGACAACAGAGCACCACAAGGAGAAACTTGGTATACAAGTAAGGAGGACAACACAGCAATCATGCTGGGACTCGTGCTTGCGACCGCCAGAAAGCACCAGAAAGGGAAAGTGAGTCTGCCGTGGATTAAGGCCTGATGAAGGCCGGCAGTAACTGCACCCTACCTCACACTATGGCCTGCCTGGAAGGCCGACAAAAAGTTAGTCATTTATATTTCATAAAGTTTGTCATCTTCTGATTTTGGTATTTTTCTAGCGGTGAAGCCAACTGAATCAGGAGGCAGGTAAGCTGCCCAGCGATTGGCAGCATTGACCAAGCCTGCTTGTCGGTCGATGCCGCCTGCGAGCGCGCGTCCTTCTAGCATATCATGAGCAGTTCTGGAAGCCATGCGGGTCAACAAGTGCCATGGAGGGGCAAAAGTGGTCGAGCTGCGCGAGGAGAGGACAGCCAAAGAGGCCAGCTTGCAGGCCCAGGAGCAGAGAGGCGGGGACAGGGGCAGGGAGGGCAGAGCCATGGCAGGCAAGGGCCCTTCCTTGGAGTTCGAGGGGCCCGCAGTAGACAGTCAGTCACTCAGGCGGGCAGGCAGACAGGCAGGCGGGCAGGCAGGCAGGCAGGCGAGCAGGCAGGCAGGTTGTCTGGTGTGCCGAGGCCGGCAGGGCAGGTGAGGGACCTGGGCAAGGGCGGTGCGCATGTGGCGGGCGGAGAGCGTGAGGTGCTTCATGCTATCCACGGCCTCCGCCAATGACGCGTTCTCTACCCTCAGCCTGCGCCTTGACCGGATACGCCAGTGCCAGACAAAGCCGAGCCGCACAAATGCACACAAGCCCACACCAGCCCACACCAGCCCAGATCAGTCTACCACCAGGAAAAGTTATGACCACCAGAAGAACACAAAAAGGGCGTACCTACCTGGCCCCATCGAGAAGGCCATGCAAGGATGTAGGACCACAAAGGGGAGCGCTGTTGCACTGTCTGAGTGCGGGAGAGGCTTCGAGTCTGGGGGGTTCAAGGGCCCAGGGGCCAGGTGCAGGCCCTTCCTTCTTTCCTTTGCAGCTCTGAGAGTTCCCATTCGCTGTGTCGCACGCAGAGACCACGATTCCTTTCCAAGGGCACTGGATGTAAATAGAGTGCCACGCGTGCGGGTCAAGGCGTCCAGCCGCCGACTACTGCGCGTGTGAGTAAGATCCCTCTTAGAGTTCTTCTCCTACCGGCACGCAGACACAGCTCAGCCTGCTCAGCCGGCAAGCGCGCTCAGGAGTTGGCTCAGCACGCTCGTAACAACTTTCATTCTTGCGGGATAGAATCAAGGATTCGGGTTTTAGGTAGTGACCTTGCAACGGCGAAGCTGTCGTCCTTCTCCACCGGCACCCCCCCTTTGCCGCCGTCACTCTTGCCCTTGCCTGTCGGCAGCCAGCCTTTGAAGTAGCCCCCCCCCCCTAGCAGTGTGCTCGATAGGAACGACGCCGGCTGGTCACTCGTCGAGGCCCTCATGTCCTCCTCTCGTTTCGCCGAGGGGGGGGTCGCCCCAGGCGACGCGCCATCTGGAGCACTCCCTGGCCAGACAGCTGGCATCATGCGGTTGGCCATGGTGGTCGCGCGGTACTGCTGCAGCTGCCTCTCCAGATCCCTGCCACACAAAAGAAGGGAAAGGAAAAAAAAGGGAAGGAGAAAAAGGAGAAAACCAGGAGGGTAGCTTTGTGTGAGTGCACCATGCAAACAGCGAAACATGAAGCACGACAAGCCACCGTGAGCGCATCAATTACGGCACCATACTGGCAGCACTGCATCACTGCATCTCCTTAGAGGTCGTAGCTCCCCACAAGTAGTGCACCGGCCACCAGTAGTGAAGCAGCACCAGATACGGAGACGCCCAGCTGATGCCAGCCAAGGCCCGCCACTTGGCAGCCCCTCTGACGACTCCTGGCCCATACTGCACCGGTTGCATGCACTACACACTCACGCGCACACAAAGAACGCACAAACACACATACTCCCATGCACCTTCGCCAATCTGCGCCAGGCACCAGCTGTACCGGTGGAGACCGGCCGTAAACGGCGGGCCCTGCCCTCTCAACTGGACCGGCCGTTCCTGCGTGTGATTCTTGCTCGATCAGAAAGTCTGATTGTGCAAGCAAAAACCCTGAGGCCGCCATCGCCTGGATTGTCCAAGGCATACCGACCAGTGCTGCAAGTGGCACTGCTCCATATCTGAGCCGCTGCAGCACATCCTACTCCTCCTAGTGCAGGAGGGAGGCAGGGGGGCGGGCTTTTTCGTTCCTGCATGAAGCAGTCAGCTGTCTGTTCGGGCAGCTGCTGCTTGTCGATAACTGCGGCCAGCTCAGCTCCGGGAGGAGGTGTGTGGGTGGGTGGGTGGGTGCGGGGGTGACATGGCAGACCTACACGGGTGCTGAGAGGAGGAGGAATGCCAGCGGCAGGCAGACACAGTATGGTGCGCGGGGGACGGTGTCAGCAAAAGACCGCAGACAAGTCTGCTCAAAGGTAGGGGGGTCAGCGGCAGACAGACAGGCAGACAGACAGGCAGGCTCGTGTGCTGTGTGCGGGAGCTGGAGGGATAGCAGCAGAGAATCAGACACAGCGCATGTGCTGGGGGTGGAGCGGGTTACAGACAGATACAGGGGTCACAGGAGCGGGGAGAGGCAGTGCCACGTGGCGCCAGGGGGGCACGTACTGCTTGTTGTCCTGCAGGCACGCCATGTCAGCTTTCAGCTGCGCCACCATCATGAGCGCCTGTACCTTCTCACTCGCCACCTGCCCCCCCCCCCCCCCCCCCCCCCCCCCCCCCCCCCCCCCCCCCCCCCCCCCCCCCCCCCCCCCCCCCCCCCCCCCCCCCCCCCCCCCCCCCCCCCCCCCCCCCCCCCCCCCCCCCCCCCCCCCCCCCCCCCCCCCCCCCCCCCCCCCCCCCCCCCCCCCCCCCCCCCCCCCCCCCCCCCCCCCCCCCCCCCCCCCCCCCCCCCCCCCCCCCCCCCCCCCCCCCCCCCCCCCCCCCCCCCCCCCCCCCCCCCCCCCCCCCCCCCCCCCCCCCCCCCCCCCCCCCCCCCCCCCCCCCCCCCCCCCCCCCCCCCCCCCCCCCCCCCCCCCCCCCCCCCCCCCCCCCCCCCCCCCCCCCCCCCCCCCCCCCCCCCCCCCCCCCCCCCCCCCCCCCCCCCCCCCCCCCCCCCCCCCCCCCCCCCCCCCCCCCCCCCCCCCCCCCCCCCCCCCCCCCCCCCCCCCCCCCCCCCCCCCCCCCCCCCCCCCCCCCCCCCCCCCCCCCCCCCCCCCCCCCNCCCCCCCCCCCCCCCCCCGCAGCAGCAGCAACCGCCCCCCACAGGCCCATCCCCGGCCGGGCCCCAACCGCGAACGCCGCAGCTGTCACTTTTTGAACGCGATTGACCCCGCCAACCCATGACCCCAGCGCCCTGCACAATCTCGCCACATGCCGACCTACCTTTCTCCCATATTCAGAAGTCCCAAAAGTGGGAACCATGTGAGGCCTAGCTGCTGGCTGTGCCACCTCCCCTTCCCCCTCAGAGGCAGATGTCCGCTGTCAGGACCCGAACACGCGCGGCAGGAAAGCCACAGGGGTGGGCCAAGAGGCGCACCTTGTGAACTCAATCCCCGATCCACCACCTCCCCAACGCTAGCAGTCACTGCTTTGAACTCCCTTGAGCTTTGGAGAGCCTAAACGCTTTTTTCTAAGAGAAAGTGCTTCCACCCCC
>WELA01003781.1:20554-31845 GCA_009602735.1 Mesotaenium endlicherianum
AGAGAGAGAGAGAGAGAGAGAGAGAGAGAGAGAGAGAGAGAGAGAGAGCCAGACAAAGGCAAGGGCCCTTGCTGGATCTCCCCAGCTGCACTTGCTTCTGCATTACACTGACTTCCGAGCTCGAGCTCACACTCAGATTCGCACTCGCATTAGCACTCGCATTTAACCTCGCCCTTGCGACTCCCAAGGCTGTCGCACTGGGTTTCGCCGCATCAATTTGGCCCAGCACGTTGACAAGTAGGCAGCAACAACAGGCGTCACACACACACACACACACACAAACACACATGCGCGCGCGCGTGTGGCCAGCGCAGACTACCAACCGCTGTCAACTTCCCATTCTCCGCACCCCCGCCCCAGCCCCATAGCTGTCAAACCCCATTTCCACACCACCTTCGCGCAAAGACCAGTGCACGTGTGACTCAAGTGCCCTAAGGCGCGACCCTCGTGGGGTTCTGTGGGGTTCAAACTCCTGCAGGTATGGGAGGAGCAGGAGAATGCTGAGAGGCAAAGAGCTGAGAGAGGGGGGCCCCTTCGGAAGAGTAGCAGCAGCAGCAGCAGCAGCGAGGGGCCTGCGAGTGAGTGCGGCAGAGAAGGGGGCGGACCTCGGCCAGGGGCGGCTCCCGGGGGTTGTCGGCATGTGCCTGCGGCTCTCCCGAAAAATCCCGACGGCCTCCTGAGTTTGCGCTCGGCTCCCCCAAAGGCCCCCAATGGCTCCCTGAGCCTGAGCTTGGCTCCCCCTGAGGAGCCCGATGACCCTCTATCTCTGGCTCTTCCAGTGAGGCCCCAAGCCTTTCTGAATTTGGCTCCCCCAAAGAATCCCGATGGCTCCCTGAGTTTGAGACTGGCTCCCCCAAAGGGTTCCGATGGCTCCCAGAGTCTGGCTCCTCTAACGGGCCCCCATGGCTCTCCGTGTCCTGCTCCCAGAAAGAGCCCCGATGGCTCCCTGAGTCTTCGCTCTGCATCGTCGCATGCACACAGAACAACATCCAAACGCGGTCCTCCCTCAACAGCTGTACCGGGAACAAGAGTGCGGACCACAAACATCTTCCAGTGTGATCTGCAGCGCATCCTGCACTCATGCAGAGCAGCGCTGGGCATGCCTCAACCCCACAACAGCGCGTGACAGGTCGTTTCTAGGACCACCCGTCGTAGGCTTCTGCGGATGGTGCAGGCTGGCAGCCGTGGAGGTGAGGAGCTGGGGGGAGCGATGCAAATGCATGTCGGAGGAAGCGCCGCGCGTCCCGTTCGATCTCGAGCATCAAAGAGTCAGAAACGTTGCGCATCAGAAAATCCAATAACAAGTCAATTAACTCGGTTAGAGGAACGAGACCAACCGCGCTCCTGCACTGCCATTCATTCCAATCCTTTCGCTTCCGCGCCCGTCACTCCCACAAAGCCTTGCTTCGTGGGAGGGTGCCCCTTGCAGCAAGAAGATGAAGGCGACAAAAGGATGACAACGAGGCGAGGGGGCTTACAGAGCCATAGCCAGTGGGAGTGGCAAAGGATGCCGGGGAGCCTCCTATGTCCTCCGCAGCAGCGCCGCCCGCCTCTGCTTCCCCCTCTACTGCCACGCTGCCACCTGTCCTCTCCTCGCCCACGCTGGCCAGCCTCAGGGGGCCTTGTGCCGGCGGCTGTCTATGCTGCTGCTGCTGCTGCAGAAAAGAGAGCTGAGAGAAGTACTCCACAAGACCCTGTGCCTTCTGCACAACACTCGGCCCAGCTGCTGGTGATGCTTCTAGAGACTTTGCCTCTCTGTGCGGTCTCTCTCTCTCCTTGGGGCCCGCCTTCGCGTGCTCCTGTTCCTCCCCGTCTGCAGCCTCACCCTCCAACTCAGCACGCGCATGATGTGCTGCCAGCTCAGCAGCAGCCGTGTCCGCACCCCTAGCCTCCTCCGCGCCATTGTCACAACAGCCTGATGGCGCTGGGCTGCACATGTGGCACGCCCACAGAGCCTCCACTGCCTGCAGCCGCACCAGAGGGGGGCAGAGAAGCGGCGCCAAAGGTTCTTATGAGTGCGCGTCTGCGCCTCCAAGCGGCGGCGAGCACCCCAAACGGCGACACATGCCATGCCTTCAACTCTGGGTGCGTAGCGCCTGCTGGGACGGGAGCCTTGCGCAGCTCACATGCCCTCCTTACAACTACTTCACTTTCTTCTTTTCAACTTACAGCACGGACTCGGACAAAGGGTCGAGGGGCTGGCACCCTCTGGCGGTTCGGGCTTTCCCCAGAGTGCGCAAAGGGCGCCGCGTACAACACAACGCCACCTCACACTGTGCCAGCTGGACAAGCTCATCGCTTGTTTCACGCATGTGATACATACTTAGGACGATGCCAAGATCCCAATCGCCAAATCTGGAGCCAGAGTAACAAGTACCAGGAAAGCACATCGCCAAAGAAATAATGCACGCATCCACCCGCATTACCTACCTGTCGCAGTGGTTCAAGCTCATCACGTGCTACGGACAGGTGGCGCTCTGCGGTCTCACGAAGCTCCAGGTGGTCCTGGCACGCCTCGTCCAGGTCCTGCACCCTGCTCCATGGCCCTCCCATAAGCCAGCGCCCTTCCCTCCCTCCTCCTCCCTCACCTTGCCTCTCTCCCTCCCACACCCTCCCCCTCTTCTCTCGCCCTTCCCTCGCCCTCCCGTGCTCCCTCCCCCTCTCCCTCCCCTCCCACCGCCTTTCCCTCCCACCCTCCCTTTCTCCATGCATCTGTCCCTCCCTCCCTTCCTCTCCCTCTCCTCTCTCGCTCCTCCCCCCCCACTCCCTCCTCGCAATTGCAGTCTCTGGGAGCACCATAACGGAAACTCCGCCTTGCCTAATGCAGCTATACTAACGCGTCTGCTTTGCCACGCATGCACACGTACGTACAATGAGTTTTTGACACCTGAGAAATCTACAAGATCGTGGAGCCAAACGAGGTCAGCAGTCAAAACACGACTGCATACTCCGCGCAGCGGAAAGCACTCACGCCGCTCACGCCTCATGAGGTGGATCAAAACGCGTGGACACCCACTCCTGAGGATTGGGGGCAAGGGTTATGCGGGTGCCCGGGCAGGCTGGGCTGAGCACCCCCATACAGCGCACGGCATGGCCACTAGGGAAAGGTATGTGTCTGGGTGCACGAGGCGCTCACAAGAGCGCCTCATCTCCTGTCTTCCTCTGTGTGTGTATGGGTGTGCATGTGCGTGTGTGCGTGCTCGTGTTTGTACGCGCGCGCGCGCGCGTGCGTGTGTGTTCACAATGCAGCGAGGGCTCTCGGGGGTGCCGGCCCACAAAGTCGTGTACCTGAGGGTCAACACGCGCAGCTGCTGCTCGCACCTGCCCTTCTCAGCTGCCAGCTCCTCCATCTGTGTTGCCACCACAGGGCGCACAATGACACGTGGCACATTCTCGTCATCATCATCAGCAGCAGGAGCAGCGCGTTTCTGGTTGTCACACTCTCTTCTGCCTCAGTTGATAAGACACCTCCTTAAGTTCTCCCGTACTGCCCCGCACCTGTCGTTATTATTATTGTCAGTGCTTGAGCTTCAAGCTCTACGCTGAGCCTGCGCCTGATTCATACTCATGAACACACACATTGAACCTGCTACACAAGACGTACTCAACAAAAAAAAAAACACATACATAGATAGAGAGATACACGCCGATGCACATGTGCGTGTGTGTGTGTGTGTCTGTATGTGTGTGTGTGTGCGTGCGTGTGTGTGTGTGTGTGTGTGTGTGTGTGTGTGTGTGTGTAAGCTTTCCATTTTATCATCAATTTCTTCCTTTCAGGTCAAACCGTGAAAAGGGGCAGTGAAGGGCTGGCTGCCAAGACGAGAGCATGAGTATCATCACCACAGGTCCACTTGAAAGCACCTGGAAGGTGGCGTCATCGCGCTGCGCAAGAGCTGCAGCCGCCTGCGACTGGTAGAACGCCACCTCGCTCTCTGCTCGCCTCGCCTGCAGAAGTTAGCAAGAGAAGGGGGGGGGGGAGGAAGGGGGTCGCCACCTGTCAGACCCTCTGCTTATTGGGACCTCTAGCAAGCACACAAATATGTCTACTGTTTGGGACATCATTCCATTTGTTCTAGGATCTCCAAAGCATTCTATTTCAAAGTCCTCACGTTGGGGGCAGCTTGCATGACCTTGCACGTACCTTGGCAGGGCCGGTGCAACCGTACGGCAGGTCAAGTCTCACACATGTCATGAATACGACTGCAGCCTTCTTACAACATAGTCCTACAATCATGTCAGCACGGTAGTAGAGGGAGTTCTTACGGGCAGTCAGTTAAGAGGTGTCAGGTGAGAAAGACCTCCCAGTGGGCTGTCACGCATGGCTGGCACCTGTAAGCTGGAGCCTTTACCACTGGTACCAGTGGCTCGGGCTTTAAAACTTGTGCGTTGAACACAAAGTTCTGATTGTTTTGTAATACATAGATGAAACTCGATCGAGAGAGAGTAGGCCCCCCTTGGCCGCGGCCCGTGTATATTGCCCCTCCTTCAGACCAGGACAGAGCACACTAATGTGACAGCAACAGAGGCCGCAGGAACATAGACAGAGAGAAGAGCAGGAGCAGGGTCAGCACTCTCCACGGCTTACCCTTGGAGAGCAAGGGCACAAGAGCCGTCCTGAAGATGCCACTACAGATTCACTCGCTGAAGGAACTGTAGGAGAAGGAAAGCAAACTTCGCGAGCCACAGCCGCAGACGGGGGGTGAAAAGGCTCTACCTTCTCGGCCTCTGCTTTCCAGAGGTCCTCCATGTCGCCCTGCAAGCGCGCCACGTGTCAAGCGCAGCCTCGTGTAAGACAGGAGGGGGTGCCATCCCTGATCTCCGTGGACCTCGTCGACCACGGATGAGGCTCTGACACCTGGCACGTAGGTCTAGCTCGAATTGCGAGAATAGATTCTGACGCATGATAGTCAATGGCTAGAATTTGATCGCATGGAATGTTGAGGCCAGCAGAAGTAGACAATGGAGAGAGATAACAAGAGCAAGAAGAAGCTTCCCAAAAAAAGTAACATGAGCTGATCATCTCCGAGCTGCATCTATCTGACATCATTCATCACCTGTGCAGGTTGCCAGAAGAACTTTTAAGGGAGGTAAGGAAACCAAGTGTAAGACAACAAAGACAATCTTGTGGTAGTGCTCAACGAGCATTGTCTTTGTACTTTGTACCGTACTGCAGTAATTTCAGCATGTCACTGTACTCTGTAGTGTTCTACGGTAACTTCGCAGTACTTTGAACCGTACTTTAATAACTTCAGCATGTATATCAAGGAAGGCACATGTCTGCCACACTTAAAGAACAGAGGGGGAATTTCTGTGCGGAGAGAAGCTGCATCCAGACCGACCTTCGCTCGATAGGCCTCTGACAGCTCGCGCTGAAGGTCGGAGCAGTCCATGACAAGTGTCGTCACCTTGTGCTTGCTTGTCCTCAGCTCATGCTCCAGCGCTGCAGCCCTGATCCCAATCTCCCCAGATCAACGGCCCCGCATTAGCCATCAATTGCTGCATGCATGTTGGTGTGAAGGTGCGCATACAGCTTATTCTAGAAGACCTGTCACCATGACCCAGCTGCTCTTTGTGACACGTCGCTGTGACATGCTGCTCCGATGCCGCAGCGCATGCCTTGGGTAACAAGACGAGGGCTCCTTGATGGATGTTGCGAAGAGCGGGGGGGCTCGCTTGCCACTGACATTAGAGGTACAAACGTCGCAAGCTCGCCCTTTCTTAGGACCCTTGCAACGCTTCGTCGTCCTCCATTATCTACTCGGTTGTGAGTAGTCTAGCCCTCCTGGTTTGAGTCTCACATGCGTGTTAAAGAAGATGCGTCGTTGAATTGGCTAGACTGGTCATGTCACTTGCCATTTGCGGCGGCAAGCACGAGTGGCCATCAACCAGGAAAGGGAGAAGAGCCACATTCGTCCTTGTCCCACACTAGGTGCTGGCGGGCCACCTCCTCAAGGGACATGCCAGTGGTGGCAGAAGGTTCAAGAGGTGCAATATTGAAACGTGTAAGTCACTCTGACACTGTACTCATAGCTTACTAGCACAAAATATCAGCGCTGTATGCCAGAAAGAGGGATGCCTTTCCTTCTGCCTCTGCTGCCATCGCACATCTTTCAGAAGGTATGCTGGCTTGGCGCTCAAAGCGCAATTAGAGCTATCTCAGAATACAGCCCCCCTTTCCAAGACTCCTCAGACTCTTCCAAGGCAGCCTTGGTCCAAGAAGGTCTGCCTGGCAGGAGAGGCCCAAAGCGTTCTTGTGACATTTCCTGGTGAAGGGAGCTACCTGCGCGATTGCATTTTGGCCATGATGTCGACGGCACTGATGCTCGAGGAGGGCACATTCTGCTTGCACAGGGCCTCCACGTCAGCCTCCAGCTCAGACTTCTCTGAATCCTCCAAAGGCAATCGGCACAGACATGCATGCACACGAGGCCAAACACGGAGAAGGGTCAAGCCTTCCTGTTGGCATCACAGACAGCAGAATTATTTACTGTTCGCGTTGATCTGCTTGTAATCTTCCTGCCGTCACGCTGGGCATCTGTGCCATCGGCCACAATGTTTTGTTTTGTATGCAGGGAAGGGAGGGCGCCCCAGCTGCCATGCATAGCTTATACTACATTCGCACTTCCTTGTATTGTTTTCCAAGCACTTCGGTCGGTTTGACGAGTCGAGGATATATATGCTTGTTTTGAAAATTGCAAAGTCTCAGGATGGTACCAAGAAACCCCTCCGAAAGAGACATATAATAGATAAACATATCAGCTAGTAAGTCCTTCAGCTGTGGTGGGACATGTCTCCTCCCTCACACTGCTTAATCACTGCTTATTGTTCACAATCTCTTGCACGCCGAAGTCCTACTATACAAAAGACTATGCAAGTTCCACTCACGACTTTAATTCTATCCCTGATTTCCCCGGCATGATACCCGGGGGAGCACCAATTTTTTTGTTATCTCCTCGTTTGGAATACTAAATGCCTGCCAGTATTTGCACACATACGACCGTGATTTGGCGCCAAAGCCCAGTAAGGAGCTCACCTCTCAAAAGTTCCTTGACACGCGCCAGTAAAGCTTGACTGTCGCCCTTGTCACTCATATTTCCCAGAGGTGTAGTACACCTTTCTTATGCTGTGTCTGTTCCGCAAGGTTCAGATTGTCCCTAGTTCATTGTTTACCTTCAACTTTTCTCGATTGCGGGTAAGCACAACAGCGAAGACATGCATAGTGTTATAGCCTTCTGCGAGCATTATCGTGTTTGAAAGCATGTTCTCATTGTGTAGAGAGGAATCTCTAGCCTGACCGACATGATAGTCACGTATACCTTCATCAAATCACTTCTAGCGCCATGGTATCGCATCTAGCGTCTCCAGTCGTGTCCAGAACCAAGCAATGACGCGCAACGACTTATGTGCGTCAATTCGACCGATTGCCGGGCAGGGCAAGAAAAGACGTCGAATAAGAGGAAGTTGAAGGTAAGTGCCGTACAATACTGTACCGGGCACCCCCAAAGTGCGCTGGCGCTTTCAATATGCTTTCAATTATCAACGTGGTTCAATTGCGTTCAATGGCTGAAAGAAGAGGCGACCCGATGATCACCGACCACCACCGAGAATTCCAGGTCTTGGTCTTTGGTCTCGATCAGTCTTGATCATCGGTTTAAGTCCGTCAAGAACAGTCTGGAGCAGTCTGGAGATATCGACGAGGAGATGAGACCGGGAAGTAGTTGAAATAAGTCAAACAAGGTCTAAGCACCGACGTGGACAAGGAATGGCAGATTGACCAAGAAGTCCTCGAACGCAAAACTATATGCAGCACCAATCAGAACTTAGGCTTTCTCCCTTCAGTCCGAAGACGAAGGCGTCTGTTGAAGAACACAATTTACCATAAGAAGGCTTGCGAGTCTCCTGATTTGCACCTGCCGTGCTGTATCTACACAGCGAACTATTCTTTCGCCTTTTACTAAAGAATACCGTGTCGATTTAGCGCAAAGCGGCATACATCAATTTTTGGGAGCCTCCACGAGGCATACCTACAAGCAAGGAAATCCGGAGTACGTCATTCAGTCACATAAACTCGTTCCCAACGTATCGAGGTTGTCTCGTCACTCAGGTAGGGTGTAGTGATGACGAGCCATATATGCGTTGAGAGGTGTGCGTCACCCGTCAGTGTGAATCGTATACGCAGTATGCTCTGTCGGCACTTTAAGTGTGCCACCCGGCCCGAAAACTGGTGTTGTGTGCTGCACATAGGCTAGTGGCAAGAGAAACTACGATTGTGATAAGGGTCACTTAAGGCCGCAACTTTGCATAAGAGCCTCTTCTTGTTACTTCAACCAGCCCTGTGTATTTCCATGACCCGGCATCACTATTCAATGCTTGAAGTGCTTAGATTTGTTTACGCGCAACAGCTCTTGGCACACCACTTACGAGTGGGAACCGCGTAATATAAGCTAGCCCCTCACGTTACAAATGCATCACTGTTACTCCGGCTGGCTTCATTGATCAAGTTTCTCCCTCGGCATCTCGCACGATACCCGCCGACACTTGTTTGCTCATAAAAATCTATCCCTTTTTGGCCTTGCTCTCCTTCTTCAAGTGCTCGCGCACGGCTTTGTATGCTTCTCGGGCCCCCTTCACGCCTAGCCGGCCCTTGACCTTCTGAACAAACGCCTTCTTCTGGTTGGCTGCTCTGCCTGCAGGCACCTTTGGGGGCGTGACCTCGCCCACGAAAGGCTCCTGCATGGGCCTGGCGGGGCTCCCGCCCCTCTCCTGGCTCCTTTCCTCCTCCATTTGCACCGACTGCAAACCACCACATCCCCATCATAGCAGGCATCAGGTTGCATCAGCTTTTGACTCACGAGCAAGTATTGAGAGAGGAAAGTGCCGCACATGAGCTTGGTCTCGCAGCGGGCGTGGGGGATGAGCCCCTCGGACCACCGCAGACTGACCTCTCTCGTGGAGCGCGCGCTGAGCAAAACAAAAGAAAATCAGCGGTGCGCGGGCTGAGTCGTGAAGTCTTGGGCTTACTTGGACTCAGGCTCTCTAATCAAGGAGGGACTCAGGGGCTAGCTCTAATTAGGGGCTATGGTGTCATATGAAGTACCCATTCGCCTGATCAGAGGACTTTCAAAGAGTCCACCTGGCGCCTCACAGACTGGGTTCACATCAGGGCCTGTATAACTTAAAATGTGAAATGACATCAGCCGCATCCAAGGACTTCCAAGGAACCTTCCTGCATAGGCCTCTCGCAGACACCCGGTTCATGCCACACGTGTCAACCTCAGCCCAGTCGGGAGGTACCCAAAGTGCCTGCCTTGCCATCAGATTTGCTTCAGACAGGAGCACAAAAAAGTTTCTTCCCTCCTTGGGCAACATGCAGCGCGGTGGGGTCACCACTCTGTTCGACCTGAAACTGTTTTTTATTAAGAATTTCCAACTGTTAGTAGAGACCCCAAGACAGCAACCTAAAGCTGTCTGCCCGTGCATGCGCGCACGCGTATAGCATGCACGTTTGTCAATCACTCCAACAAACGACGATGCAACACTCAGCCAGCCCTTGGTCCAGCCCGCGCACATGACCTCAAAAAATAACCTGTCCACCGGTATGTGGTAACACACACACACACGCACGCACACACACACGCGCGTGCGCGCACGCCCAAACATGCATACATGTTGCGTGCATACATCATCTCATCATTGTTGTATGTACGTACATCATCTTCTTACACATACATGCACACCGGGCACAGATACAGGCATACACACATCTGAACATACACATGCACACAGAAGATGTTTGTCAGTAGAATCATGCATGCATGTGTGTGCGTGTGTGCGTGTGTGTGTGTGTGTGTGTGTGTGTGTGCGCGCGCGCGCGCACGCTTGCAGCGTGTGGAAGCATTGGGTTTTCAATAACTCACGTAGCGCTTGAGCGACTCCTTCTTGGCGCGCACCATGAGGGAGTCCAGGTAGGACCCCTGCTGCTCGGGCGGCGCGCGCTTCCTGTACTTCTTGAACTCCGCCTCCGCCTCCTTCGCATTCCCCATGATGAGGAACACCAGCCCCTGCAAGCCAAGCCAAGCGAGCGCCGCCTCTCACCACCATTCATCGTTCCGACTACCAGTCCACTACCAGCTCACTACCAGTCCCCGCTTTTGGGTTAGGGCTGTGGAGTTTCGGGTGTTAACAGACAGCGGGTTTGGCGCAATCACTGGCTGGCCCGCGCGGCTCCCTAAAAGGGGCCAGGGGAAGCGCGATGCTGCATGGCCGACATTGCAAGCTAGCATGACTGAGGCAGCACCAGAGGCAGCCCCCGCGGCAGCACCTGAGGTGGCACCTGAGGCGGCGCCTGAGGCCGCACCTAAGGCAGCGCAGCACTTGAGGCGGCCCCCGAAGCAGCACCTGAGGCGTTTATGACCAGCAAGCAGGCATCATCAGCATGACATCATCCGAGCTCGGCCCTCCGGGTGGCGATGGAGGGGGGGAGGTGAGCGCATGAGGGGGAGGGCTGGGTACCTTGCAGAGGTAGGGCCTGCAGTCGTCCGGGTACTCTTTCAGGATGTCATCATACTGCTGCAGCGCATCTCCCAGGTTCCCCTGCGACCCCAAAACGGAGCAGGGCCGAGTGAGCCGCACACTTGCAGTCAACGGTGTCCGCGCTTCACGCACTACGGTTAATGCGCTTTGCTCCCCGGTTTGCTCCTCGGTTTGCTCCTCGGTTTGCTCCTCGGCTTGCTCCTCAGTTTGCTCCTCGGTTTGCTCCTCGGTTTGCTCCTCGGTTTGCTCCTTGGTTTGCTTCTCGATTAACTATAATTGACGGAAGAACGAGGACGACGCGACTCAGCATCTGCTTGGAGCTGAGATGAACGCGGCAGACGACGAAAAATCGCGCGGGACAAGGGGCCGCAGCAGGGGGGCAGAAGGGGGAGCCCACGAGAGAGCCTCAAATCGTTGTTTTAATTTCCAATCTTTTCAAGTCCAATATTATTTCAAAATAGATCATAAATAAATAAATAACAGAGAAGGGCGGTCAACGACTTGGATATCAGAGGCTGCCCGGGAGTTTGAGTGGGCGGCGCCAGCAATGAATGTCAAAGGCGACAATGCGGGTGCAAGGGCATGCCTGCGACGAGAGCATCTGGCCGAGCAGAATCTTCAGGTTAATGACGTCGTCGTTGGCGGCCGCGGCCAGGGCCTTCTGGAGCGTGTCCTCCACCATGCCCAGCACCAGGCTGTCCTCGCCCACCCTCAGCATCACGTTGACCAAGCCCTGCCCAGCCCAGCCCCCCCCCCCC
>WELA01003857.1:1449-15113 GCA_009602735.1 Mesotaenium endlicherianum
AACCCCTCCCAATGATAATGTTTTGCCAATTTGCCAACAGTTTTGGTCTGCCCAAAATGTCCACCCAGGAAACTGTCATGCGCTTGACTCAGTAAGAGAGACCTTATTTCCAAGTTATTAGGAATGACCAGCTTCAGCCTGCCTGAAGTGGTTTCAGTCACCCAGACCCCTCNNTCTTAAGCTTATNCCAAGTGCGGTAGCACGACACACACCAGTAGTGGGACTGGGCTCAAATGTTGGGTCAGAAAGGTAGGCTTTCCTAAGTTGTTCAAGGAAGGACTTTTTCACCTTTAGTGAAGTGAGTGCACACAGGACTTTATCTACAGCATGCTGACTAAAGTTCCTTTCTTGCAAGTCAGGTCTTCTAGAGAGTGCATCAGCAGGATTCAACTTCCCTGGTTTGTAGTCGATCTGGACTTGGAACTGCTCCAGCATCTGGCTCCAGCGGTTCTCCCTCCTCGACAGCTTGGACTTCTTCTGAAAGTGGGTCAGAGCTAGATGATCTGTAATCACCTTAAAAGCTTTACCATGTAAGTATGGTCTCCACTGTTTGAGTACATGAATGATAGCTAGCAGCTCTTTATCATGCACTGAGTAATTAATCTCCGCTGGATTAAATTTCATAGACTCATACAACACAGGATGCCACTCCTGCCGTACCTTACCATCCTTTGTGGTTTTGTCAGCAGGCTGCAACAAAATAGCACCCATGGCAAAATCAGAGGCATCAGTAACCACCTGCACCGGTTTGCTGGGGTCATACACGGCTAGCACTGGGGCAGAACAAAGGGCATCTTTAAGGGTCTGGAAGGCAGCCTGCTGCTCTTCCCCCCACACATACCCGATGTCTTTCTTAGTAAGGTCAGTCAGTTTACTGGCCTTTGTGGAATAATTCTCAATAAATCTCCTATAGTAGTTAGCCAACCCGAGGAAGGATCTAACTTCAGAGACAGACTGTGGTACTGGCCAGTCCCTTATGGTCTGGACTTTCTTAGGATCCACACTGATGCCCTCTTTACTGACAACGTGGCCTAAGAATTCAATACTTTCCTTAAAGAAATCACACTTGCTCATTTTAGCATACAAGTGATTTTTCCGCAGAGTGTCCAGCACTTTCTTTAAGTGTTCAGTGTGCTGAGCTTCATCTTTAGAGAAAATTAAAATATCATCCAGGAAAACTTGCACAAACTTATCCAAATAAGGTCTGAAAATGTCATTCATAGCACCCATAAAGGTAGCAGGAGCATTAGTCAGTCCAAATGGCATCACGTTGAACTCATAGTGTCCATAACGTGTGCGGAAAGCAGTCTTGTGTTCATCCCCCTCAGCAATTCTGATTTGATGATAACCACTCTTGAGATCTATCTTACTGAACACCTTAGCGCCAGACAGGGTATCAAGCAAGTCCTCGATTCTGGGTAAAGCATACTTGTTCTTTACTGTAATTCTGTTCAGGGCTCTGTAATCCACACACATCCGCATACTGCCATCCTTTTTCTTAACAAATAGGATAGGTGCGCCGTACGGTGATTTACTGGGAGAAATGTAACCATTTTCCTCCAGCTCTGCAATCTGTGTTTTCAACTCCTCGCTCTCCAAATAAGACAAGCCATAAGTGCGTTGCCAGGGTGGCTGGCTACCAGGTAATAGATCAATCCTATGATCTACTTCCCTTTTAGGGGGTAGTCCTGGAGGCATGTTAAACACATCAGTGTACTGAGCAACAATTTTTGCAGCAGTAGGGTGCTCCGGAGGGCTTACCTTTTTCTCAACCACTTCTTCAGGTTGAGGAGGTACCTCTCTTAGCAGCAGACAGAACATTCTGTCTTCCTTCTGGTTCCAGCTTTTGACGAACTCCATTGCATTCAGCAACTTGCATCCTTCTGGAAGCCTCTTCTTTTCCTTCATTTGCCATCCACACAGGACAAGAGGAAGAGCACTGGTGGGTGCCAAGTCAGTCTGCCCATCACTGGCTCCTCTCACTTTAACTGTACCTCTGCTCCAACACACTTCAGCTTGATGTCTATTAAGCCAGGACCTGCCTAGCACGAGATCATAAAAGCCAGTGTTGAGTACCTCAAATGTAAGCGTTTCAGTTAGAACTGCAATGCCAGAACCTAACTGGACCTCAATAGGCTTGGTTATAACTCCTCCCGGGATACTTGAGGCATCTCCAAGGAATATTTTTCTATTCCCTTGGGTGACAGTAGGCAGCCTTAGCCGCTTAACTAAGTCCTTGTGAATAAAAGTATGTGACGCCCCTCCGTCAACAAATGCCCTCACCTTCCTACCTGCAATCATGCAATGCAGTAGGATAGGGGGGACTGTCTTTTCCTGACTTTCGCATTGTTCTCCTGACGTAGCAAAGAAATGTTGGACATCAGGTGGAACAAGAGCATCCAGAGTGTGCACTCTCTGGACGTCTATATTACTGATGGTCTCCTTTATCTGTTTGTCAGGCATGCATAGTGAATCCAGTTCAGCAGGACCCATAATACCTGCTACGAGGGCAGCTAGTGACGACTCACTATCTCTAGCATCCTCACAGTCAGTAGACTGGATTACTGACTGTTGCTGTCTTTTAAAGGCTGGTCTTTTCTCTCGACCTTAGGCAGGTGCTTGACCGGACACTGTTCTCTGTAGTGGCCTTTCTGCTGACAATGGTAGCAAGTAGATTTTGCTGAGGCTGGTCTCGGCTTAGTCCTACCACCACCCCTTCCATAGCCACCTCGAGAGGGACCACCTCTACCTCTAGACTGAATAGCATTGTACTCATACTCATATTCATCACCCTGATTATCCTCAGCCTGGTCTCCTTCAACTGCATTGTAGGAACCGTGGGGCTTTTTGACAATCTTAGACACCAAAGCGTTACTCTGGCGCTTGTGATTGAACTGCTGCTGATCCCAGGCGTCAGCATCCTGGATCAAGTCAGCCAGTTTCTCATACTTTTTCTCAGCAAAATGACCAGAGACCTCGGATTTCAAGCCATACCTGAAGTATGCTATCCTATACCGTTCTGGCAAATCAGGCTGCTTCATCATGTTCTCTTGGAACTTTTGAGCAAACTCAGCAACTGAAGTGGTCTGCTTCAGTGTCAGGGAGATCATCGCATAGATAGCTTTCTCCTGCTGGTTGATGACATCAAACTTCTCATGCAACTTCTCGACAAACTCTACCCACGTAGGGTCACCGAGTTGCCGAGCCTTACGCTCTTCCTTCCAGTAAAGCCACCAGTCTGCGGCACTGCCTTTCAGTAGCGCACCGGTGTGCCTGACCTTCTCGTAATCTTGCAGTTCTGGGTAGTTCTCCAGCCACTGCTCAACATCCGCGAGAAACTTGATCAGGTAATATTTTCTGTTTCCCTCAGGATCATAGTCCTGGGGAGGTTTCGGCTTGGGCTTACTAGGCCCTCGGCCACCACCACTAGTGGTGTGAGACCCCAGTTGGTCTCTGTCCCGGAGTAGGGACATTATGATTCTTTTGTCCTCCTGCTGGGACTGATACATGGTCGCCATTTGCGACTGCATCTGAACGAACAATGCTCCCAAGTCTACATTTTGGGGTGGTAGATTAGCAAATGCAGCAGCAGCATTGGCATCTACTCGCTGAGTAGTGTCCTCAACAATCCCTCTTGCTCCTGCAGCAGCAATTCCTGCCGCATTCAGCCGGTCACGTATTTGACCTAGGGGTACATTGAGTTGTACGGCAGGAGGTGGGTTCAGAACATTGGCCCTTGATGCCATAAGTTCTTCAACAGTGCGCTCGTCAGCTGGCTGTCCTTCCCTCCTTTGTATATCTTCAGCGGCCTTTGCTACTTGTTCAGCTTCTAGTCTGGCTATCTCCTCCTCAGCTTGCTGAGCTGCGACTGAGGCAATAGCAGCTGCCTCATCTGCAGCCTCCCTAGCTGCAGTATCCGCTACTGCTTCCGAATAGGTACGGTTTCCCGCTACATGGCTTTCCGCCTGGTTTTCGACATTCTCGTTATCCTGGTTCTCCATGTCTCGGGAGTTGCTAGTTTGAGACCTTGTCCTTACCATACAAAGAAGACTGTGATAACTGCTCCGATACCACTGAAATGAATCGACTTACCAAATAGGCGATTAACAATTAATAAAGATCTTTATATCAGCAAGTAATCTTTATGGTATTTTCCGTTAACTGGTTAAACGGCAAAGGACAACACACTAGCAGTGAATAATACTCGTAAGTCAAATGCGAGTAAACTAGCATCAATAATGCAAATCAGTAAACTCATACATAAGCAAGGTTAGAAGACAGTGCGTATCAATGGCTTCTCGCCTTGGATTCAGATCTCTCTCAGTAAGCTGTACAAGAGAGTTGGCCTCGTTTCCGAATGCCGAACTCGAGAGCAATGCCTAGCATATGTACATGGAATGAGTTTACTGTTCAACGGTCAGTGCGATGGCACCTCCTACCCGGGAGTTAACCACGTTGGTAGGACCTCGGTTAACCAAATCCTCCGCCATCTCCCATCATCCCGAATTGCCATCCACCATAGGGATGACATCTGGCCATTCGTCTAGCATATTGTACTTAGATGCATATCCAGGCAGTTCGCTGCTATCGAGTACGGAAGTCAGCTGGCTGTCAAAGAATGTGTCAGCAAGCTGACTTAAGTGGACTTCAGCCTGCTGCTTCCGGCTGAGTTACTAAACTGATATTAAATAATAAGTCCAGCAGACTGATTATTAACTAGTGTTCAGCTGCTGAACTGAATTAACTATTATATTTAATTGAATATTATATTTACTAATATACTGATTCATTACACATCATCAACATGGCGAGGCTCAACACAGGAGGGGATGAATAATCGCCGCCCCCTGGAACAGAGAAGCCAGAGGAGGGAGAGGATGCAGAAATGCAAGGCCTCTCAGAGCTGGTGTTGCCATCACTCAACAATGAAGTGGACGCCAGGGAAGAAATTCCACGTTTTCCTACGCTGAAGTTGGATTTGCTTGACTTACAGGAGCTGAGGACAGACGACTGGGTAGCTGACCACCCGATGGGACCAAGCCCGGCAGATCTCTATGAAGAACTAAGGTCAACAACATCCAGTACTCCTACTGCCAGCTTTCTAGTGGCAGAGCCCAAGTCAACAGCAAGAACGCCGCAACGGCAGGAGGTGATTGCCTGCACTGCTAAAGTGGAGACCGCGCAAGGCAAGCCTGAGAGTCGTGCAAGCAGACCAAGGAAGGTGGCCCGTGAGGGTAACGCATCTTTTAGGAGGATGCTAAAGAGATATTTCAAGCATAAGGGGAAGGTTCAGAGAGAAGGTGTTGCGCGAGGAACCACAGCCCCACCTCCTCCACCTCTGCGGGATATTTTGCAGAGAGAGGGAGAGGACGGCTTGATTCGCAGGGCAATGGCATTGGGCATCAGTATGCCGCCAGGCATTAACACGCCCCTGCTGCAACTATCAGATCTTAAGATGCAGAGGCCAGAGGAACCTGCTCCCATGACACCTGCAATCCCAGAATGGGCATTGATGGATCTGAGAAACACCGTCAGCCGCTTGACCGCATCAGACGATGCTTTCCTCGCACAACTAGCGGCACCTCAAAGGCCGCAAACGTTGACACAGGCATGGACAATCACACCACCTGCAAGGGAGGAGTATGGCACGACCGTCGCCCGCATGGCTATTATTGAGCAAAAGTGGGGCTGGGTAATCAGCCCTAGGACAGATCCTGCAAGTTGGCCCGGGGCAAACCAACCTTGGCCACGTGAAGAAGGAGGAATCGGGACCAGTTGGACTGCAGTCGACGAAGAAATGTTCCTGAGGCAACCCATCCGGAGGCGCCTGACGTACACCTCACCGCAGGAGAGGCGACGCGTCATTGGGAAAGGTAATAAGCCTAGGAAATAGGCTGCAGAGCTTATGGCAGCGGAGGAGCAAGCTGCAAAGCCTGCTACCCCACCTCCTAAGAATCAGGCAGAAAACCCTGAGGGACAGAATCAAGCAAAAAAGCCTGAGGGCCAGGATGAGGGCGGAAAGCCCCCACCTGCACCCAAGGAATAGCAATTATTGGATGCATTTGTTGGGGAGAAGCAACCTAAAATTGAGACTTTTGCCATTGGGAAAATGGTCTTAGCCCAGCAGAGAGCACAAGTAGAAAGGTTGCTGAAAAAACACCGCAAGGTGTTTGCTTTTACCAAAGAGGAGATTGGTAGAACTACTGCCAGTGTGTATGAAATTACACTAACTACTGATAATCCAGTCAGACTTGGGTCACATAAGCTCAATCAGACACAGTGGGACTGTATGGAGAAAACTTGCGAAGAACTGCATGAGCTCCGCATGATTGAAAAATCTACCTCATTGCATGGGGCTCCCACAGTAGTAGTCGCTAAAAAGGACGAGGTCGACGATTACACTGCCACTCGTATGTGTGGAAATCACAGGCGACTGAATCTCTACACGGAGCCAGACAGCTATGTGATGCCTACACCGGAGCGGATCTTTGCAATTGCCACCACCGGAAAGGTGTTCAGCATCATCGATCTGCGCCAAGGCTTCAACCAGATCCCTGTGAAAACAGACGATCGAGGTAAGACCGCATTCTGGGCTCAAAGGGAACTGTGGCAATGGACAGTAATGCCATTTGGGCTGAAAAATGCCCCAGCCATATTTCAAAGGACTATGCATAAAGTGCTGGAGGGGCTGGATTTTGCTAAGCCATACATTGATGATGTGGTAGTATTCAGCAAGTCCATAGAGGAGCACCTCGAGCACTTGGAACAAGTGTTCCAGCGCCTGGAGAAATTCCAGATGAAGCTGCATCCTGAGAAGTGCAGATTCTTTGAGGCACATGTGCCTTACCTAGGACATGAGATTGGGAACAATGCTATGTCCTCTTAGGCTGTGAAGACTAAGGCCATATACGAGATACCTGCACCTGCGAATGTGTCCAAGCTAAAAGCTCTGTTAGGGCTAAGCGGATACTATCGTAAGTTTGTGAAGGATTATAGCAGAATTGCTAAACCCCTGACGGAACTCCTGAAAAAGGATGTGCCTTTTGTGTGCACAGCAGCTCAGGAGAAAGCTATGAACGAGCTTAAGGAGCGGCTGGTTACAGCCCCAGTCATGCGAACGCCTGACTACTCCAAGCCGTTCAATCTGCACACTGAGTGGAGTTGTGTGGGGATTGGCGCAGTACTCTCAAGCCGCAAGCCCTAGAGAGGAGTATGTCATTGCCTGTGCCTCACGCTCTAACAATCGAGCGAAGAGCAACTACTCGTCCAATGAAGGAGAACTGCTGGCAGTGGTTTGGGCTGTCACACACTTCAAAGAGTATCTGTGGGGAAGACCTTTCACGCTAATCACGGATCACTCACCATTACTATGGCTTATGAAGAATGGAGACCTCACTGGTAAGTTGGCTCGTTGGGCTCTTAAGCTGCAAGAGTACCAAATGACGGTGGTACACCCAACAGGAGTGCTCAACAACGACGCCAATGGACTCAGCAGGAACCCAGACCCATCTTCAGACGACAGAACAGGAGCTCGAGAGGACGAAGATCCGAGCAGCCCAGCAGAGTTGGTGGCCTGCCTAGCCAAAATGGCTGGAATGGTAGCATCAGGTGAAGCTGAGCCTCTACTTTTGTTCAGTCCAGAGATCTGGAAAGATCAAGCTTCTATGCACTGGCTGAAGACGGGAATCCACTTGGAAGGACTATCAGTGAAGGAGAAGGACCAGGTAAGCCATCGAGCTAAAAGGTTTTGCTGGAAACGCAATAACCTCTTCAAAATTGAAGATACTGGTCAGGAGAAGTTAGTGCCAGAACCCATCAAGAGACGAGCTCTTGTGCAGGAAATGCGCAAGAACACTGGACACTATGGTGTCAAGAAGACGTATAGTCTTTTGGAGCTGTCTTACTGGTGGAGGGGCATGAAGCAGCAGTGTGAAGATGTGATCAAGGCCTGCCAAAGCTGTGATCGCGTCAAGGCTGGTTTTACACAGCAACATCCACACTTGCAACCTTTGCCGATCATGGGCCTAGGCTACCGCTAGAGCTGCGATCTCGCAGGTGAGCTACCGCTGTTTAAGCGAGGTGACAAGTATATCATGGTCATGATTGAGCATTTCTCTAAGGGGATCGAGGTCGTGCCTCTGACCGCTAAGAAGAGTCTAGGGACCGCGGAAGCGCTCTTAATGGTGTGATTTTGCGTCATGGAGCTCCAGCAGAAGTGCTGACAGACCAAGGGTCTGAGTTCCAAGGGTCTTTTCAGAAACTCTTGGATAGATGCTTCATCGATCATCGCACTACGTCTAGAGATCATCTGCAAGCAGATGGTCTGGCAGAAAGGATGGTGGAAACCATTAAGTCTGCTTTGCGCAAGTGTTGCCTTGAGCATGACAAGCGTGACTGGGATCTGGCCCTGCCATGGCTGGTTATGGGTTACAGATTTAGCAAGCAGGCTGCCTTGGCAAATTACTCGCCATATCAGATACTGTTTGGCAAAAGTTCAGTAGTGCCCAGCAGCATCAAGCAGGAGATTCAACAGGTGAAAGACCTGGACAACCCTGATGAATTGCTAAAGGTGATGGTACACCGTAAGGCGTTATTTGAGCGCATGATGCTGGCTGCACTGGACAATCTGAAAATTGCACAGAAAGAGATGCGCAGCGTTACGCCAGGACGCGAGACAGGAGTTACCGTCTGCAGATGACGCAAATTCAAGAAGGAGACTTTGTCCACCGCAAGCGCCAGACCAAGACCACCATCGACACCAGTTCAGGTGCAGTGATCTTACGCGTGAAAAATGCATTTGACAATGGTGTGTTAGAACTGGAAGGTTCTGATGGTAAAACCATGAGAGACCACGTGCAGAATTGCTCGCTATGCCGTTTGCCGAATATTGATCCTACGGTTAGGGTTGTGCCCGAGGAATTGGTGCCAGCCACACCTTGTGCCAGCTGCAAAGTGGTGGATGATTAGGAAGCAATGGTAACTTGCGATAAGTGTGGTGCCCGTTGGCACACTTTCTGCATTGGCGTGGAAGAGATTATGGAAGGACAATGGGAATGCCCTGACTGCCTTCCTAAAACCCCTAGCCGCAGGGCTGGAAAATAATACCTTTCAGCAGAAATGGCAGGGACGCCTCAGCTGAAAGGGAGGGGTGTAAGAGGAATTCAGGCAAGACAGGTACTTTTAAATCTTCTGCTAAAATCCTAAGATAAGCAGACGGTGAGAGCTGAGTGAAGGAGAACGTTGCCCTGAGTACTGGTCATGGTTGCATGGTGCAAGTTCAGGAGTCCAGGGCTGGGTCAACCCTGGTAAGGCTTGTCACCGACACATGTGCAAAGATCGATCGACCATGTTTGCCCGCTCGTGAGGAGGGCCACCAACACATTAACCAGGTCGAAGGCACACGTGCTGAAAGGCCACGCACGTGCCAAGGGACCGACACTGTTAGGCACGACAATATGTCTCAAATCAAGATTTGAGATATATTAAAAAATTCACATACTAAAATGCATGTCCGCGCATTCTTCTTCAGCATTCTTCAATGTAGCAAGTCTCCATAACCACAATCTAACTACATAAGCTAGCAAGATGAGCGTAGAAGTCATTGCAATGCAGAATTGTAGAGCTGCTAACTTAGATCTCCTAGTCCCGTCTCGTAAGCGAGCTCTATGTTGAGCAAGCTGCGAGAGCAAGCACTTTGTCACCTAGCTTTTTCGTCAAGCCTACCCACCAATGAGCCAACCACGTCCCGTCTCCCATGGCAGGAGGACAAGATCCTCCTCAGTTAGACAATGGTCTCGACAATGGAAAAGCTCAGGAGACATCAGGTAGTTCGCAGGCCAGCCTAGCAATGTTGTCAGATGCTGATAAAGAAGCTTCACTCAGTATGACCCAGGAAAGGGTCCTTGTTGCTCTATCTTCCCAGCAGTCACCGATGCCTGTACACATTGAAGAAGCCAGGCTTTTGCAAAGTCAAGCATCTCATTCTCAAGTGTTAGAGTTGAGCCAGAAAGTTGATACACTAGTGTAGGTCATGCAAGTGCTGACAGCGGAGCAGAACAGAGTCAAAAGGCCAGTACAGGAGACAGATTCAAAGCATGACCAGCAAGCTCGCAAGTTCAAGAGGCTGAAAGAGGAGAGGAACATGGCAGGGATGAGTATACTCAACAAAGGCAACAGGTGCAGCTCAAGTACTGCAATGAATTGGAGGAAGCGGCCCTGCAGGCCCAAGAAGCCGTCAACAATGGAGATCATGAGAGCACAGGTACCCTGTTGTCTTCAATTTTGACTGTCATTACCTTCACGAAGAAACTTATCTAGTTGGCGGAAGAATATTCATGATCCACGGTAAATGAAGTTCTCAAGAAGTGTGCTATGAATGACAACAGCACAGAGAAGGAAGACTTGGATGCTATGTGCATGAGCAAGAAATCTGTTGAAAAGGAAGAGCTGCTTAAGAGTAGGCCAGAGAGGTATAACAGGTCAAGATACTCTAAGATTGCCATGCCAATGTACTGTTATAATTGTGGCCAGTTGGGACATCTGTCCACTGAGTGCCAGCAACCCAAAAAGTATGATGAGAGGATGGAAAATAGGGCAGCACCTATTACTCCACCCTAGCTGCAATTTCATCAGCTTGGGCCTCAGGTGATGGCACCTCAACCTCCTCAGTTTAGACAGCAATAGCCATAGGAAGAATGATTGAGTTATGAATACTTTCTTGTGGCTTATGCCAGCAAGCGATAAGACCAGATTGGTCAAGTTATTGTATTCATTGGATGATAGCCTGGAATTCCAGAGCTCGATAATACACAAACATTCAGTCATATTCATTGGAGTGTGGATAATTATTGGACAGCAGATGGCTGTGCCTGGAAGTGAGAATTACCTCACAATTGTCTTACATCATGTGAACAGTGTGTGATGTCGACGATCGTCTCCACAGCTTGCTAGAAGGAAGACATTGTGTCCAAGCAAGCAAAATCTCAAATCCGAGAGAACCTCCAAACATGAGTTGCAGGCTGAGGAACCAATCGCATTGGTGGAGAACATGGTGTCACAGTTTGAAATGAATCGTCTTACCAAATAGGCGATAAACGATTAAGAAAGATCTTTATATCAACAAGTAATCTTTATGATGTTTCTGTTTATTGATCAAACAGAAAAGGACAACACATTAGCAATGAACAATACACGTATTTCAAATGGAAGTGAACTAGCATCAATAATGCAATCAGTAAACTCGCACATAAGCAAGGCTAGAAGATAGTGCATATCAATGGTTTCTCGCCTTGGATTCAGATCTCTCCCAGTAAGCAGTACGAGAGAGTTGGCCTCGTTTCCAAATGCCGAACTCGAGAGCAATGCCTAGCATATGTAGATGGAATGCGTTTACTGTTCAACGGCCAGTGCCATGGCACCGCCTACCCGGGAGTTAACCACGTTGGTAGGACCTCTGTTAACCAAATCCATCGCCATCTCCCATCATCCTGAATCGCCATCCATCCTAGAGATGTCATCTGGCCATTCATCTAGCATACCACATTTAGATGCATATCTAGGCAGTTCGCTGCTACCGAGTACGGAAGTCAGCTGACTGTCAAAGTGAAAGGGGCAGAGTGCCCTAGTGGAAGCGTAGTAACTCACGAGGAAAGGAACTAGTTGCAATCATACTAAAGAGTGCAGCAGCAATTGCTAAGAAAGCATAGAAAAATTACTTGACATTTTGGGTGGCAAGAAACTGCTCACAAATGAACTAGGGTGAAAGGCCTTGTCATTACAAACCCGTAGAAATTTACATAAGTGAAAACTGATAAGAAACAAAGAAGTTATACCTATTTATAATTTTCTGCCTAAGTGCTCCTCCCTAGGAGGAAGCTACGGATTTTCCTAAGTGTTCGTCAAATCTTCCCTTCCAGAATATTTGTGAGTAAGCTAGATCAGTCTAATCTGACGTGTCGGGCCGAATTGACGTCCACATACATGCATCAACATTACTAAAATATTCTATCTTAGACGCACTAGGCTAAATCGAAACTTTTAGGTAAATTGACCTAGTCGGCACTCCGCGTCAACCAAATTTACGTGAAGGTTCGAGTTCATTCTAACGGGCCAGATCGCTCGACGCTGTCAGTCCATCCGACGGTTGCGCTCACCGCGAATTAAGGACAGTCGTCAAATAACCTCAAAATTAATTAAAGTTCAGAAATCCGTAACTCTCCCAATACTTCACCAAATTCGATGAACTTTATATCAAAATGACCACAAAAATGCACTCTACACGAATAAACAATCAAAACACACTTTCATGAAACTCAAAAATGCAGTTTATAAACCTATGACCTTACATCCTCCCCCTCCTCAAGATGCGACGTCCTCGACGCATTCTGCAAATAACGTCTCAACTTACTCTTACAATGAGTCAAGTTGACCTCTGACTCCCAAGTGTTGTCGTCCGCATGGTAGCCCTTCCACTTGACCAAATACTCTTGAACAAGTCGTTGACCTCGTTTGACTCGTCGATCGCCGACAATCGCCTCCACTTCATACTCCAATACAACATCGATCTCGACCAATGGTGGCGGTGTAGGTAGTCGTCCTGGATGTCCTTCATTCGGGTCAACGTATGGCCGCAAACAGCTGACATGGAACACATCATGGAAACGCTAGCCTGAAGGAAGTTCCAACTTATAGGTCACTGGATTCACCTGCTTGAGCACTACAAAGGGACCTGTAAACCCCGCAGTTTCCTCTTGCCTGTGAAAGGTAGGTTCTCTGTTGACAAGAGTACTTTGTCACCCACATGGTATGTCACTTCCCTCCTGTGCTTGTTGGCATACTTGACCTGTTCCTCCTGTGCCTTCCGAATACACGTCTTCACCATATCCCAAGTCTTGGCCATCTGCTCCATAAAAGCTTGTGTAGTAGGAACCTGGGTCTCCTTGGCCTTCTCCAACAAGATGTTCCCTGGATGATATACTTCTTGCCCATAAACCATAGCGAATGGTGACTGCTTGGTGGATCCCTGCATGCTGGTGTTGTAAGCATCCTACCCTGTCCCACTCTGAAGGGTCTTCCATAGTGAAACTCCTGAGCACCTCTTGCAGAGTTTTGTTGAGCCTCTCACTCTGCCCACCTGTCTGAGGATGATAGGAAGTGCTCCTACTCAGCTTGGTCCCCATCAAAGTAAACAATGACCGCCAAAAATTGCTAGTCAACTTTGGATCCCGATCTGAAACAATCACCTTCGGCAACCCATGTAGCCTGAAAATATGATCAAAGGATATCCGTGTCACATCCGCTGCCACAAGTCTCCTTCATGGGAATGAAGTGAGCCATCTTGCTGCGTCTATCAAATACAACCCAAACTACATCGTGCCCTTGACCACTCACTGGTAACGACGTGATGAAGTCCATAGCAATCTGCTCCCAAGGATACTCTGGAATAGGCAGGGGCTGCAGTGTACCTCCCTTCTTTTGATTTGGTGTCTTGTTTCGCTGGCACGCATTGCAACTCCTGATCCATTCCTCGATGTCCTTGTCCATATTTCTCCAATAGTACTCCCGCTTCAGCACGCTTGCCGTCTTCTCGCTTCCAAAGTGTCCAGCATATAAGCAATCATGATGCTCCGCAAGTAGTAAGTCTCGTAGCTCCTTGATGTCAGGTA
>WELA01003857.1:15964-28902 GCA_009602735.1 Mesotaenium endlicherianum
CGAGTTCTGAAAGCAGTCTTTTGAACGTCTCCTTCCGAAATCCGTACCTGGTGATAGCCACTCCTCAAATCGATCTTCGAGAAATTCTTCGCCCCGACAAGCCTGTCAATCAACTCGTCCACTCGTGGAAGTGGGTACCTGTTCTTAATGGTGACCTTTTTGAGAGCCCGGTAGTGGACACACATCCTCATAGTCCCATCCTTCTTCTTCACAAATAAGATTGGCGCTGCAAATGGAGACTCGCTGGGTCGGATAAATCCCTTCTCCAACAACTCTGTCAGCTGCTTCTTCAACTCGTCCAACTCCGCAAACGATTGACGATAGGCGGGTCTCACTGGTGGCTTGCTCCCTGGTTCCAACTCAATCTCGTGCTCCATAGCTCTCTGTGGAGGTAATCCTGCAGGTAGCTCCTCTGGAAATACGCACTTGAACTTCTCCAACAGCGCCTTAATTTGGGCAGGCATCTCAGCAGGCTCCTTCGCTTGAGCAGGTGGGCTCTGCTCCTTCTGAGCAAGGGGATCAAACACCACTACTTGCTCCTCCGGCGATGTACATTCGCCCAGGCTGTTAGGATTCACGCTTGCTCCATCTGATGACCTGGCCACGGCCACCGAAACAAGGTACATCTCCTTCACCTGATTTGCCCTGCATAGCTTCTTAACTTGCAGGCTCGACAGAAGACAGTTACTTGTGGTCGTAATTACCTCCAGCTGTTTCGCAATCTCCACTTGACCATCACACCCTTGAACCTTCACTTGTCCTGTGCTCCAGTGCACTTGAGGGTTGGCTTTTCTTAGCCATGGTCGGCCCAATATCACCTCATGGTGACCCAACTCTGCCTGCTCCATAACTTCCTTACTCCGGTGCCCCGCTACTTCCACGTGAATAGCTTCCGTAGGTGCACCACACTTGAGTCTCTGCCCATTCGCCAAAATTGCCTCCTTGGGCTCATAATTCTTCTGCACAAGGATTCGCCACTCTTTCACCAGCTTCTTGTGCACAAAGTTTGCACTTGCGCCACTGTCGACCATACACTTCGCATTGTTGCCGTCGACCACTCCTTCCACGATGATAGGCTTGTCAACGTCTCGTCCTTTGCTTCTCGGCAGNTTTCGCTTCTCGGCAGGCTCCTAGGGTTAACCTCCTTGTGAGTCCTCGTCTTCACGCCAGTAGACACCCCAGAACGACTTACTGGCGTCCTTCTTTTTCCTGTTGTTGAGGTTGCTTCGCCTTCACATGACAGTCTCGAGCCAGATGTCCAAGCTTGCCGCAATTATAGCAAGGTCCTCTCAGCTTGAAATTTTGCTGCTTGCGCTGGTACTGAACAAGTCCCAACTCCATAGGTACTAGATTTTGAACACTCGTGCTTGGCGCTTGAGATCCAAAGTGTCGATATCCTCCAAAGTTGTGGCTGCTCCATTGCCTCTGACTATACTCCACAGCGTCAACCCTTGTTGCCAATGCCATCATTTCTCCAAGACTGGTAGGGTCCTTGAGCGCCACTTCCTTGGCCACAGTTGGCTTCAGTCCCCTTTTGAACTTGTCCATGATCTCCGACTCGTGCATGGATGGACATTGAAGCACCAGCTCTTTGAAGCGCGATACATACTCTTGAACGCTTCCTCGTTGACGAAGGCGCACCAATAGATCTCGAGCGGTAGCTTCGGGTGCAATAGGTTGAAATTGCCTCTTCAAGCCTTCAAAGAGCTGATCAACAGTAGCAGGATTTCCAGACAGCCGCTCCTCTCGTTCATACCAAGCTCCAGCACTCTTTTGCAGCAAAGTTATGACAAAGGCGACTTGCCTGTTGGGCGTGAGCGCAGATTACTCCATAAACTTCTTCACTCCAAAAGTCCACTAATGAACAGGCGGCGATCCACGCTCTCCAGTATAAACTTCAGGCTTAGGCGCACGCACTCCCGATGCGGGTGGAATAACTGGTTGCACCATTGGGTTAACGTGAATTGGTGGTACAACGGGTGGAGGTGCCGAACTCGTCAAAGCGGCGTTTCCAACGACAACTTGCACCATTCTCTCCACCTCCGCGCGCATATTTTGTTGAAACTGGGTGTAGACTTCTCCTCCAATTGCATTTGCCATTTGCCTTAGCATCGCCTGCATCTCTTGTTGCTCTCTTGTCATTGTTGGTGCTGCCTGCTGCCCCGCGCGCTCAACATGCTCGACATGTTCGCCTCCTCCAGCTGCCGACTGCGACTCCATAATACAATGTGCAAACTAGCCCAGCTCCGATACCAAATGAAAGGGGCAAAGTGCCCTAGTGGAAGCGTAGTGACTCACGAGGAAAGGAACTAGTTACAATCATACTANCTTACTAAAGAGTGCAGCGGCATGTCACTAAGAAAGCTTAGGAAAATTGCTTGACATTTTGAGTGGCAAGAAACTGCTCACAAATGATGTAGGATGAAAGACCTTGTCATTTCAAACTCGTAGAAATTTACAGAAGTGAAAACTCATAAGAAACAAAGAAGTTATGCCTATTTATAATTTTCTGCCTAAGTGCTCTCCTCTAGGAGGAAGCTACGGATTTTCCTAAGTGTTCGTGAAATCGTCCCTTCCAAAACATTTGTGAGTAAGCCAAATCAGTCTAAGTTGACGTGTCGGGCCGAATTGACGTCCACATACATGCATCGACATTACTAGAATATTCTATCTTAGACGCGCTAGGCTAAACCGAAACTTCTAGGTAAATGGACCTAGTCGGCACTCCGCGTCAGCCGAACTTACGTGAAGGTTCGAGTTCATTCTAACGGGCCAGATCGCTTGACGGTGTCGGTCAATCCGACGGGTGCGCTCACCGCGAATTAAGAACCCAAATTAAGAATAGTCGTCAACCAACCTCAAAAGTAATTAACCTTCAGAAATCCGTAACTCTCCCAACACTGGACCAAATTCGATGAACTTTATATCAAATAACCACAAAAATGCACTCTACACTAATAAAGTATCAAAACATACTTTCATGAAACTCAAAAATGCACTTTATAAACCTATGACCCTACACAAAGAACGTGTCAACAAGCTGACTTAAGTTGACTTAAGCCTGCTGCTTCCGGCTGAGTCCTTAAAATGATAGTTATGTAAAGTCGAGCAGACTGAATGTGGACTGAAGTTCATCAGGCTGAACTCAATTAACTATTTTATTTAAATGAATATTATATATACCAATAAACTGATTCATTACACGGTTCATTCATTTTATCGATGATAGGGTCAGGGTATAAGTTGACCTGGAATGAGTTAGCTCCTCTAGAACAATTTAGGAAAAACAATCATGAGCGAGTGAGAAAATTTCTTGACTATACAAGGGTGACAATAGAAGAACTGATATCTTCAGAAGCTGCAGAAGAGTGGAGAGGGAGAGAACCACCCACATGCATCTCTCCCTTGAATGTAGTAGAGAGAGAGAAGCTAAGACTCATACTAGACCTCAGGATAGTCAATAAACACTTGCAAAAGACACCTTTTAAGTAAGAGGACCTGCAGAAAGTGCCTGAGATTGTTGAGCAAAACTCTGTCATGTTCTCTATAGACTTAAAATCTCGGTAGCATCATGTGAGGATGCACCCACATTTTACTACCTTCCTAGGCTTCCAGTTCAAAGAAAGAACATACACATACACTAGCCTTCCTTTCGGATTAACATCTGCACCAAATGTCTTCACTAGACTGATAAAAGAACTGGCTGGATACTAGAGATCTGATGGTATCAGTATGATACCATACTTGTATGATATTTTGTTCACTGCAAGGTCAGAGAAGGAACACTCATGGATTAAAGACAGAGTGCTAAAAGACTGCCAGCAAGCTACCATTCTGACTAATTTCGAGAAAGCTCAGTTAGCATGTACAAGGGTGCAGGAGTTTTTAGGGGTAGTCATTGATTCTAGACAATTGAAAGTCTTCATAGATTTCAGAAGAAGAGAGAAGTTGATGAGGAAAATAAATAATCTGCTAGAGATGGCAAGTTTGACCCAGGAGGTCCCAGCAAGAGAGTTAGCATCTGTGGCTGGACAGACAATGTCCATGGGAATAGCATTTGGAAATATCACTTTTGCATATATTAGAAGATCTTTGAAGCGTTAAAGGCTTAAGTAGATTGGGAGGATATAGTTAACATCTCTTACCAAGTCAAGAATGAATTCAGATTCTGGTTGGAGAATTTCAGTGAGCTCAATGGAGCTGACATAAGAACCTGCAAGAGTCCACACTTCATAATATTCATAAATATAATTAAGGAACAAGTTTTTTCCCGTTCATTCATAAACAATCCCACTGAAAAGTGTAGCTCAGTTAATAATATTAAGAACACTTGCTTCGGGAGTGACCTGATAGAAGGATCTGAAGATGTAGAGAAGATCTTGATGATGTTAGAAGTCTTTAAGAAATATATTGAAAGGGGCAGAGTGCCCTAGTGGAAGCGTAGTAACTCACAAGGAAAAGAACTAGTTGCAATCATACTAAAGAGTGCAACGACATATCACTAAGAAAGCTTAGAAAACTTACTCAGCAATTTGAGTAGCAAGAAACTGCTCAAAAATGATGTAGGATGGAAGGTCTTGTCATTACAAACCCGTAGAAATCTTCAGAAGTGAAAACTGATAAGAAACAAAGAAGATATGCCAGATTAAATTTTTCTGCCTAAGTGCTCCTCTCTAGGAGGAAGCTACGGAATTTTCTAAGTGTTCGTCAAATCGTCCCTTCAAGAATATTCGTGAATAGGCCTGATCAGTCTCATCTGACGTGCCGGGCCAAATTGACGTCTACATACATGCATCGACATTACTAGAATGTTCTATCTTAGACGCGCTAGGCTAAATCGGAACTTCTAGGTGAATTGACCTTGTTGGCACTCCGCGTCAGCCGAACTTACGTGAAGGTTCGAGTTCATTCTAACGGGCCAGATCGCTCGACGCTGTCGGTCAATCCAACGGTCGCGCTCACCGCGAATTAAGGACAGTCGTCAACCGACCTCAAAACTAATTAAACTTCGGAAATCCATAACTCTCTCAATACTTGACCAAATTCAATAAACTTTATATCAAACTAACCACAAAAATGCACTCTACACTATTGTGCAATCAAAATTTACTTTCAAGGAAACTCAAAAATGCACTTTATAAACCTATGACCTTACATCATCCCCCTCCTCAAGATGCGACGTCCTCGACGCATTCTGCAGATAACGTTCAACTTACTCTTACAATGAGACAAGTTAGCCTCCGGCTCCAAGTGTTGTTGTCTGCATGGTAGCCTTTCCACTTGACAAGATACTCTTGAAGAAGTCGTTGACCTCGCTTGACTTGTCGATTGCCGACAATCGCCTCCACTTCGTACTCCAATACACCATCGATCTCGACCGGTGGTGGCGGTGTAGGTAGCCGTTTTGGATGTCCTTCATTTGGGTCAACGTATGGCCGCAAACAGCTGGCATGGAACACATCATGGATACGCCAGCCTGAAGGAAGTAGCAACTTGTAGGTCACTGGGTTAACCTGCTTGAGCACCACAAAGGGACCTGTAAACCGTGCTCGCAGTTTCCACTTGCCTGTGAAAGGTAGGTTCTCAGTTGACAAGAGTACTTTGTCACCCGCATGGAATGTCACTTCCCTCCGGTGCTTATTAGCATGCTTGACCTACTCGTCCTTTGCCTTTCGAATACACGTCTTCACCATATCCCAAGTCTTGGCCATCTGCTCCATAAACGCTTGTGTAGTAGGAACTTGAGTCTCCTTGGCCTTATCCAACAAGATATTCCCTTGTTAATATACTTCACTTTCGTAAACCATAGCGAATGGTGACTGCTTGGTGGATCCCTGCATGCTGTTGTTGTAGGCAAACTCCAACCTTGGTAGCTTCGTGTCCCCCTCTGAAAGGTCCTCCATAACGAAACTCCTGAACACCTCTTGCAGAATGCTATTGAGCCTCTCACTCTGCCCATCTGTCTGAGGATGATAGGAAGTGCTCATACTCAGCTTGGTCCCCATCAAAGTAAACAATGACCGTCAAAAGTTGCTAGTAAACCTTGGATCCCGATCTGAAACAATCACCTTCGGCAACCCATGTAGCCTGAAAATATGATCAAAGAATAGCCGTGCCACATCCGCTGCCGTAGAAGTCACCTTCAAAGGAATGAAGTGAGCCATCTTGCTGAGCCGATCAGACACAACCCAAACTGCATCGTGTCCTTGACTACTCACTGGTAAAGATGTGATAAAGTCCATAGCAATTTGCTCCTAAGGATACTCTGGAGTAGGCAGGGGCTGCAATGTACCTCCCTTCTTTTGGTTTGGTGTCTTGTTCCGCTGGCACGCATCGCAATTCCTGATCCACTCCTCGATGTCCTTGTCTATATATTTCCAATAGTACTCTCGCTTCAGCACGCTTGCCGTCTTCTCGCTTCCAAAGTGTCCAGCATATAAGCAATCATGATGCTCCGCAAGTAGTAAGTCTCGTAGCTCCTTGATGTCAGGTAACACCACTCTGTTGGAATCACCATAATACCATATGCCGTACTTCTTCTGCATACTCGCGTTGAACTCAGCAGCTCCACCATCAGCAAACTGTGGGTCCTCCTCATAACCTCTTTAAAGTTTCTCCTTGAAGTCCATATTCTCCTTGATGACTGAGACAGCTGCAAGGTCACACCTCCTGGATAAAGCGTCTGCAGGGTTGATCTTCCCAGGTAAGTACTCAATCTTGTGGTCGAACTGTTGCAGAAACTCCATCCACCTTGCNGAAACTCCGTCCACCTTGCCTGTCTTGGTGTCAACGTTGGTTGCGTCATAAACTTCTCCAATCTCTTGTGGTCGGTCTTGATGAACACCTTCTGTTTGTCCACATAACATCGCCAAATCCTCAAAGCCTGGATAATAGCCAACATCTCTCGCTCGTGTGCTGCATAATTCTGCTCAGCAGGACTCAACTTCTTGCTCTCGTATGCCACAGGCTGCAATCCTTTGCCTTGGTCCTGGAGAAGAGTGACCCCAACCGCAAAGTTTGATGCGTCTGTGATGATGGTGAAAGGAAGTTCTGGACTGGCGATTGCCAACACAGGTGCCTCTGTCAACAATCCCTTAATCTTCTTAAAAGCTTGCTGCTCCTTGTCACCCCATAGCCACTTCTCCTGCTTCTTCAACATGTCCGTGAGCGGTGCACACACCTTGGCAAATTCTTCAATGAAATGTCGATAATAATTTGCCATGCCGAGGAAACTCCTAAGTTGATAAATATCAGCAGGCACCGGCCAATCTCTGACTGCTTGCACCTTCTTCTGTTCCACCTTGACTCCTTTAGCTCCCACTATAGGTCCAAGAAACTCGACTTCCTTGAGACAGAAGTCGCACTTGCTCATCTTCCCATACAGCTTCTGATCTCTCAAGACCTCCAACACCTTCCTCAGATGCTCCACATGCTCTTCCAAGGTCTTCGAATAGATCAGGATGTCGTCCAAAAATACCACCACAAACTGGTCCAAGTAGGGTCTGAAGATACTATTCATGAGTCCCATGAATGTATCAGGTGCATTAGTCAAACCAAAAGGCATGACTGTGAACTCGAACAAACCATAGCGAGTTCTGAAAGCAGTCTTTTGAACGTCTCCTTTTGAAATCCGTACCTGGTGATAGCCACTCCTCAAATCGATCTTCGAAAAATACTTTGCCCCGACAAGCCTGTCAATCAACTCGTCCACTCGTGGAAGTGGGTACCTGTTCTTGATGGTGACCTTGTTCAGCGCCCGGTAGTTGACACACATCCTCATGGTCCCATCCTTCTTCTTCACAAATAAGACTGGCGCTGCAAATGGAGACTCGCTCGGTCGGATGAATCCCTTCTCCAATAACTCTGTCAGCTGCTTCTTCAACTCATCCAACTCCGCAAACGATTCTCAATAGGCGGGTCTCACTGGTGGCTTGCTCCCTGGTTCCAACTCAATCTTGTGCTTCATAGCTCTCTGTGGAGGTAGATCTTCAGGATATACGCACTTGAACTTCTCCAACAGCGCCTTAATTTGGGCCGGAATCTCAGCAGGCTTCTTCTTTTAAGCAGTTGGGCTGTGCTCCTTCTGAGCAAGTGGATCAAACACCACTACTTGCTCCTCCGGCGATGTACATTCGCCCAGGCTGTTAGGATTCACGCTTGCTCCATCTGATGACCTGGCCACGGCCACCGAAACAAGGTACATCTCCTTCGCCTGATTTGCCCTGCATACCTTCTTAACTTGCGGGCTCGACAGAAGACAGTTACTCGTGGTCGTATCTACCTCCACCTGTCTCGCTGTCTCCATTCGACCATCACGCCCTTGGACTTTCACTTGTCCTGTGCTCCAGTGCACTTGAGGGTTGGATTTTCTGAGCCATGGTCGGCCCAATATCACCTCATGGTGACCCAACTCTGCCTGCTCCATAACTTCAGTACTCTGGTGCCCAGCTACTTCCACGTGAATAGCTTCTGCACAGGGATTTGCCACTTTTTCACCAGCTTCTTGTGCACAAAATTTGCACTTGCGCCACTGTCGACGATGCACTTTGCCTTGTTGCCGTCGACCACTCCTTCTACGATGATAGGCTTGTCAACGTCTTGTCCTTTGCTTCTCGGCAGGCTTCTTGGGATAACCTCCTTGTGAATTCTTGTCTTCACGCCAGTAGTTACCCCAGAACGACCTACTGGCGTCCTCCTTTTCTGCTGTTGAGGTTGCTTCGCCTTCACATAACAGTCTCGAGCCAGATGTCCAAGCTTGCCGCAATTATAGCAGGGTCCTCTCAGCTTGAAATTATGCTGCCGACGCTGGTACTGCACAAGTCCCAACTCCATAGATACTGGACCTTGTCCACTCGTGCTTGGCGCTTGAGATCCAAAGTGTCGATATCCTCCAAAGTTGTGGCTGCCCCACTGCCTTTGACTATACTCCACAGCGTCGACCCTTGTTGCCAATGCCATCATTTCTCCAAGACTGGTAGGGTCCCTGAGCGCCACTTCCTTGGCCACAGTTGGCTTGAGTCCTCTCTTGAACTTGTCCATCATCTCCGACTCGTGCATGGATGGGCATTGAAGCACCAGCTCGTTGGAGCGCAATACATACTCTTGAACGCTTCCTCGTTGACGAAGGCGCACCAATAGATCTCGAGCGGTAGCCTCGGGTGCAATAGGTTGAAATTGCCTCTTCAAGCCTTCAAATAGCTGATCAACAGTAGCAAGAACCCCAGACAGCTGCTCCTGTTGCTCATACCAAGCGCCAGCACTCTTCATCAGCAAAGTTATGACAAAGGCGACTTGCCTGTCGGGCGTGAGCGCAAAATACTCCATAAACTTCTTCACTCCAAAAATCCATTGATGAACAGGCGGCGATCCAGGCTCTCTTGTATAAACATCAGGCTTAGGCGCATGCACTCCCAATGCGGGTGGAATAACTGGTTGCACCACTGGATTAACATGAATTGGTGGCACAACAGGTGCAAATGCCGAACTCGTCGAAGCGACGTTCTCCATAACAACTCGCACCATCCTCTCCACCTCCGAGCGCATTTTTTGTTGAAATTGGGCATAGACTTCTCCTCCAATTGCATTAGGATCGCCTGCATCTCTTGTTGCTCTCTGGTCATTGTTGGTGCTGCCTGCTGCCCCGCGCGCTCAACATGCTCGACATGTTCGCCTCCTCCAGCTGCTGGCTGCGACTCCATAATATAATATGTAAACTAGCACAGCTCCTATACCAGATGAAAGGGGCAGAGTGCCCTAGTGGAAGCGTAGTGATTCACGAGGAAAGGAACTAGTTGCAATCATACTAAAGAGTGCAGCGGCATATCACTAAGAAAGCTTAGGAAAATTACTCAATATTTTGAGTAGCAAAATACTGCTCAAAAATAATGTAGGATAGATGGCCTTGTCATTACAAACCTGTAGAAATTTACATAAGTGAAAATTGATAAGAAACATAGAAGTTATGCCTATTTATATATTTCTGCCGAAGTGCTCCTCTCTAGGAGGAAGCTACGGAATTGTCTAAGTGTTCGTCGAATTGTCCCTTCCAGAATATACGTGAGTAGGCCAGATCAGTCTCATCTGACGTGTCGGGCCGAATTGACGTCCACATACATGCATCGACATTACTAATAGATTCTATCTTAGACGCGCTAGGCTACTACGACCTCAGCGATGCGCTAGCTGCGTCCGAGGCGGAGAACGCGCGACTCCGCGCTCTCTTTGCCGTCAACAGCTACGACGCTTGCTTGGCGCGCTGGAGCATCTCACCACAATGACGCACAGTTGCGGCGCAGCCGAGGGCAGATGCCCTTCCGCCCCGGCACTGCAGACCTTGCTGTCCCACGTGGGCCAAAACGATGCAGCCGGAGGGGCGACAGCAGCTGTGCGCAGCGGCTGCGCACACGCACTACCACATGGCGCGCCAACACACGCCGCCACGAAGCAGTGCATCCCAGCAGCAGTGGCCGGGACCCCCACAGCGACAACAATCTCTTGGACTGTGCTGCACAGTTCAGACGCTGCCCGGAGCTCCGACAATGCGTCGCCCACAGCCGGGGCTTAAACCCTGGCTGCGTGCAAAACCTTGGTGCATCTGACGTGTGCGCCAACGCGTCCGTGGCAAGCGCACGCGTCGGGGCGAGCACGCTTTGCACTTCGTCCGAGGCAAAAGGCACCCGCGGTAGTGACGGACCGGTGACCCGGGACAATTGCGCCAGCAACGTCTTGGTGGTGCCAATTGCCGGCCTGGCAAGAGCCCCCAATGCCGCACACGACAGCGTGGTCAGCACACGCACAGGCGACGCTGGCAAGGGCGTGACTCCGCGAGCGACATGGCCCAAGGAGCACGAAGCCCCCGCAACCCCAACTCGCCTCGCTCTAACACCTGTCAATAGCGAGAGAGCAGGCAAAAGCGCAGCACTTGCGCGCATGCCCAACAATGACACTTGGCAAATCCAGACGCTGCCAGCTGCAGCCAACTACGCGTCTACACGACGACGCCGCACTAACGACACGAGCTGCACACGCCGACAATGACGCGTCTGCAAATCCAACGCGCCCTGCACTGACACCTGTCAGCAGCAACAGGGCGGGCCTCGACGAGCTGACCGGTGGCAGGCCCCCGGCCTGTGCGGCCCTGGCAGCCCACGCTGCGCACGGCCCCGCTGTCGGGTCGACGTTGTCGGCACTCGCACGTCCGCACAACAACAAAGCGCCCACGACGGAGGCCGCAGGCGCCGACATTAACGCCCCTGCAGGCCCGGTTTGTCCCGCGCTGACACCTATCAGCCGCGACACGGCGAGTCTCGACGGCTGACAAGTGGCAGGCCCCAGGCCTGCGCAGTCCGGACAGCCGAAATTACAATCGGGCCCACCTACGGGTCCACGCAGCAGCCAGCGTAGCCCGCACAGGCGCTGACACACGCGCCCCTTGCGTGCTTTGTCCTTCTGGCGCCAGCAAGGTTGCACAGCGCTTGTGCGACGACAGGTGGCGTCCGGGCACGAGTCCGCCAAACGGCCACTCCAGCTGCAGCTTCAGCGGTCGTGCGAGTTACGGCCGCGCGGACGTGCGCAGTGTTGCGCACGAGCACCAAGCAACGGGACAGCCGCCCGCTGCTGGCTGCTGCTAGCAGCAGATCCCAAAAGCCGCCGCCACGTGTCGCGCACACGCTGGCCAAAGCGCCAACCTACGGCAGCGGCATGGTCAGGCGCACACACCCATCTGGGCCGGTGCCACAAAATGCGGTGCGCACGTTTGGCAGCAGCGCAGCCAGCACATGTAGTGATTTGAGTTATTATACATTAGTTTGCATATATTTTAATGTTTTCAAATATATTTGAAGTAGTATGGTGTGGAGTCAAGTGTGAATAGGTACTCTAGTAACTTGGTTCATGTCCTTTGAACCTTCCAAGGCATTTTCGAAGTTAGAGGAAAGACCTAGAAGAACTCCATGTGGCAAAAGTCAGATGTGCCATTTTTAGGTCAAAAGGACATGTGTACATTATTCTAGAAAGAGGTGGCAAGTTTTGAGATGTGTTGGGTGCCAACACATCCACATACACCTTCCTAGAAATTACTTATGTAGCAAGTATATAAACAAGAGCTAGAACATAGAAAGACATTCCAGAATCACATCAAAATGACCGTAAAAAAGCACTCTAGAATTCTACAACCTTATAATCAGCTTCACAATTAAAATTCATATAGTTCGCTGTATAGTTTGCATTCTTTGTAGGATATGGACTGCCCTCTGCTGCGTGCACTATTGTCTAGTAGTGATTTTGTGGTATGCTATATTCTTCGCAATTTGTTCTGTTATGCTCTATTATTAGTTGGATGCTCTACCAATATGTGTGTTTTCTATTCTCATTGTTAGCTGTTTTTGCAGCTATGCGCTATTGGCTGCTATGCTCTATATTGTCTGCTATATTGCCTGCTATTTTGTCTTTTGCTATTTAGAAAAGATTGCTTTGCAATGTGCTGTAGTGTGGTACAATCTGTTGTATGTGAGTGAGGTCATTTTTGTGTCTATTCTGTTGTGTGCTATCAACTGCTCTTTGGTGTGCTGTCAGCTTTATTTTGAATTGATACATGTGTTGTTAGTCAGCTATGCTCTCCTTTGCTACAGTTAACTTCAACTTGCTTTATGTGAGTTAAGTGGGTATTGTGTCATGGCCCATGTGCCACTATCAAGTTTCATCATGCTTATCAAATTTTTTGTATGTACTATGCTATTCCTTCCGGTCAAAAATCTGCAACTGCGTTCCTTAATGCTTAACGCCTTGAGTGGCAGTATGTTGATGTCGTACCTAACTCAAAGGGTTCTCAACTTGGTAGAGTAAGGTGCAAATTTTGCAATCTCAAGACGTCGAAAGCATGCACTAGATCCACCTGCACTTGTTTCAAATCAGGTGTCGAGAAATCGCTATATGTCTCA
>WELA01003863.1:0-13924 GCA_009602735.1 Mesotaenium endlicherianum
CGCACCGCCGCCAGGAGGCCGACGGCCGATGCCGCCACCGCGGTGCGATACGGGCCCGCGCGCCCTGCGCATGAGCGCAGGATGATCAGCACTCCTAACGCCGCGTTTTTGGATAATTTGCAAGGGATCGTGCTCGTCAACATCCAGGCGCCGCAGCGCATCATGTTCAACACAGGCGCGCAGCCAGTTCTCATCAGCCTCCGCTACTTCCGTCAGCTGGGACTCTCTTCCGCCAACTTGGAGGACTCTCCGACGCGCATTAACATCGCCGCCGGCACGTCCGAGACCGTCGCCGGCCGCACGAGGTTGGCGCTACTGTTCACTCTGCGCCCAGGCACGGCAGACGAGACAACCATCCATCGGCACGCACTCGTCACTCCTTCCGAGTCCTTCGATGTGCTCCTAGGGCAGGACGTGCTCTTTCCCATTGGCGCCGCGGTCAACAACTGGGCGGAGCGCGTCTTCTATCGTCCCGACTGGAGGACAGGGGGGACGCGCACCGCATCCTTGCTCCTTGACATTGTCGATCGCCGCCCAGCAGTGTTCGCTCTTTATGGCTTCATGGGGCTGGGCGATGGCCGGCCAGTGGTCAAGACCGATAAGGACGGGCCCGAGGACGAGGAGATCTCTGTGGGGGTGGACCTGCTCGAGCCACAGGACGAGGAGCCGGACCTACCTAGTGCCGAGCTCCACCTCACGCCGCAGCAGCAGGCGGATGTCCTGGCAGCCCAGGCCAGGGAGCAGATCCGCATCTGCACTGCCCACAGCGCGATGATGCGGCAGATGGCGGACGATGCCACTGAGGCCCTCGCCACGGCCAGCACAGCCATCGCTGCCGCCGCCTTTGCTCGCGGTGCGGCCGCAGCGCCTACGGCTCATCAGAGGGTCTCGGCCTCTCGCGGCGAGACGTCTGCGTTCGCCACGACGTGCCTGTTGGCGTGGCCATTCAGTATAGTATGGACTCTCAGCTGCCCCCTCACGACGCCTCGCATCAGACCGGCAAGACCTGGCCTCGCACCACGGCATCCGAGGACGAGGTCATGCGGCAGGCAGCTTCTCCTGGCAGATCCGACGCCCAGTCCCTCAAGAGTGAGGAGGAGACACAGTGGGAGCGACTGCCAGAGGCATCCGTCGAGGTACTCAGCGCGGAGCCCCCGCCAGCTGCGCCTACGGCACGCAGGCAGCGCACACCTACTGGTCCACCCGGCTTCAGCGCACCCAGCCAGCCCATGACACACGACTGGCCCAGCAGGGCTCGCACCGACGCCGCTGGACGCAGCCGTCCAGTGTCACACGACTGCTCGACGAGCCACGAGTGTCGCCGCATCGCGCATTTGTTTGCGACGAGCCGGGCTGCCGCGGCCTCCTCTAGCGCTGGCACACACTCCATACAGCAGCCAGCGCCCAGGCTCAGCGTCCGCGAGCCACCCCGCACGACCCCGTCTATCTGCGCCCATCTGACCTACGCACATCGCACTAGGCCGACCATCGGGCCCGCTCGAGAGACCACTCCTCTTCGCGAGACGAGCCGCTCCCAATCGCGCACACCCCTTTGCGAGACGCAACAGGTGACTCCCCTCCGCGAGACGCGAGCCCGCTCCATCACGCCGCCGTACGACAACAGGGAGCGCACGCCTCCTTACGACGACACGCGGGCCCGCGGGGACACGCCGCCATACGACGACACTTGAGACCGACGCCGCACTCCGCCCTTCCGGCCCCTCTCAGCTGGCGACGACGCTCAGTCTTCTTCCGAGGCGCATTTCGTGATGCTGGCCCCTACAGCTCCGCGCGCCAGCGTCCCTTGCAGCCACATCGCTGGCAACGGTCCCTCCGGGTCACCTCCTCCCAAGGTGGCCCGCATCAACAGCGGGCCGCCCAGTCGCCACCCATCTACGGCCGCCGCACGCACACGGCTCATGCCTAGTCTTCGACAGCCCCGAGACGCGCCCGTCCCACGAGGGCAGCCCCGGCCGCGAGTCCAGCTGGCCCCTCGCCGGTTAGTTTGGTCCCGGCAGGAGGTCGACAGCTCCGAGCGCTCCGTCTGCACAGTCCCCTCTGCAGACATGTGCGCACGCCAGCGGGCCTACTTCGACCCGCACCCCTACTTGACTCAGCGTCCCGTTCTCGACCAGTTGGCCCACGCGGCCTCGCACCAGACTGACCGCGCCCAGCGCAACAGGTGGCAGTAGCTGTGCGTGGCCTCGGCCCGACGTCAGGCCCGCGCTGTCTCTCCGACAGCCCTGCAGGATGCGCGCCTACGGTGGCGCACCTACCAGGACCACGCACAGGAGGAGCGTCCGCAGCCGCTCACTGACCGCATCCCCGGCCCTACGCGTGACTACGCAGACCGTGCTGTGGCCGCCCTCCGCATGGCGCCACATCAGCACAGCGCCGAGCGTACCTTCCCGCCGCCTGCTCAGCCCGGCACCCCCGCAATGGGGTGTCGCCCACTTTTGACTCTTATCTGCGCAGACGCTCTAGACGAGCGGCCCGGCGGCATCGTCCTCGTCGAGCTCTTCGCCGGCATCGCCACCGGGTTGCTCGCAACATTACAGGCCGGCATCCCGGTGCGCCGCTACGTCTACGTCGATCCCGATCCTGAGGCCCAGCAGGTGGCCCGTCGGCAGATGGCGTTGTGCCACGAGCGGTTCCTAGACCTCCTTCCCGCGCCCGCATTTGGCCGCGCTCAGACAGACTCGCCCATGGACATCCGCGACATCACCGTCGAGCATGTCACCCGCCTTGGGCCCATTGACCTCGTCATCGCCGGTTGGGAGTGCCAGGGCTTCTCCAGAGCCGGGCGTGGCAGGGCGCTCAGCGATCCCCGCACGGCCCTTCTCTGGCACTTGCTCCGCGTCCTCAACATTGTTGAGGATCGCGAGCCGCCGCACACACTCGCGTGGGTCTTGGAGAACGTGGCCGCGCGCCACGATCACCAACCCAATGTTAGCGCCGACTTCGCTCTTTGCAGCAGCTACGTCGGCCGCGAGGCCGTCATTGACGCTGCCCATATTGGTTCCTTCGCGCACCGCGTCCGCGCCTACTTCACGAACCTGGCGATGCCAGGTACTCTCGAGGCGTTGGCCGCCTCTCATCCACGTCACCCACGCACCGTCGACTCCATCCTCGATGCCCCTCGTCTGGCCCAGCGCGTGACTGCACTACCACATCCCTCCATGGCGCAGTGTGAGGTCCTGCATGACGTCACTCGCGCGCTGCCAACTTTTGTCAGCCGCTACGGCAGCGACGCCTTCGTCGGAGCTCAGCGCGGGATGGTCATCGACCTGGAGACTGGCATGTTTGATAGGCCGCGCCCTGTGGAGATGGAGCGTGTCATGGGCTTCCCGCCGCATCTCACACAGGTGGACGGTCTCACTGAGGTGAACCGCATTCGCCTCTTGGGGCAGGCGATCAACGCCAACGTCCTCACGTGGATTCTGCTGCAGACGCAGGCCTTGGCGCCTCTCTACGCCGCAGCCCGGCATCCCGAGCTACCTCGGCCTGCCGATGATATGGACGATGACTCCACCGACGATGACAATCAGGCCCCGCTTGGCACGACGTGGCATCATCAACGCGCAGGGCCTGCACCGCCAGCGCGCACCCGCCCCCCCTCCCCACCGCCGCGCGGGGAGGACTCTGGTTTGCTGGGGGGGGGACGGCGGAGAGAGGAGTCCTCACAGCGACCCAGGGAGTCCCGGTCACCCAGAAAGTCCCAGTCACCCTTTCTTTTTCCTCGCTCGCAGGCAGACGGTGCCAGGCAGCTGGCCGCAGCTGCCACGGTGCAGGTACCCGCGGCAGGCCGAGCGCCAACCGCTGCAGGGCAGGTGACACCTGCAGCACCACAGTCTACCCCAGCGGCAAGACAGGAGACTCCAGCTGCAGGCCAGGCGACGCCACCAGCTCCACCGACATGGAAGCTGGGGGGGACACTCACCAAGGCGCAGGCTGCATAGTTGACGGCACTGTTGGACGGGAGGCGCAGCACCAGCTTTGCCAGCGGCATGCATGATCTCGGGCGCTACAGGGGGGACCCCATGCGGATTACTCTCACGTCGCAGAAGCCCGTTTTCCTGAAGCGTTATCGCTACAGCCACTTCGAGGATGGCTTGATCAGCGCGCAGACAAGCAAGCTGGAGGACAGCCGGCTCATTCGGGAGTCCTCCTCTCGCTATGCCGCACCCACGGTCATGCCAGCTAAGAAGGATGCCTCGGGCAACTTCCGAGAAGAGGATGTGCGGTGACTTTCGTAGGCTGAACGAGGTCACCAAGCAGGACAGATATTCTATGCCAACGCCTGACGAGATCTTTGACGACATTGGCACGTGCACTTGGTTCTCAGTGCTGGATCTGCGTCAGGGCTTCAACCAGATTCCCATCGCCGAGGAGGACCAGCATAAGACGACGTTCTGGGGAGCACAGCGGCTCTACGAGTGGGTGGTGATGCCGTTTGGGTTGAAGAACACGCCAGCTACCTTTCAGAGGGTGATGGATAAGGAGCTGGCCGGGCTGTCTTTTGCCCGATGCTACATCGATAACGTGCTCGTCTTCAGTCAGACGTTTGAGGAGCACGTGGCGCACATCACTGCTGTCCTGGACCGCTTGGAGGCCGCTGGGCTCAAGTGCCATCCAGGCAAGTGCACTTATGGGATCCGCGAGGTGGAGTACCTTGGCCACCTGCTCTCCTCCAGCGGCTTGGCACCCCAGCTGGCAGAGATCTCGGCCATCACAGGCATCCCACCTCCTACAGATCTCTCGCAGCTGCGGGCCTTCCTCGGCATCGCCAACTACTACCGCCGCTTCGTGCCAGGGTTCAGCGAGCTAGCCAAGCCGCTCAACGACTTGCTCCGCAAGGGCGTTGCCTACGTGTGGGGACCAGAGCAGCAGGCGGCATTTGATAAGCTCAAGGAGCTGCTGGTGAGCGCTCCTGTGCTTCGGCGTCCTGACTACGCGAAGCCCTTCATCCTCCACACCAACTGGTTGCAGGCAGGGTTGGGCGCTGTGCTGGTGCAGGAGCATGACGGCTTCGAGCATGTGGTGGCCTACGCCAGCCGCAACAACAACCGTGCGGAAGGCAACTACGGCTCCTACGAGGGGGAGTGCCTGGCAGCGGTCTGGGCGATCGTGCACTTCAGGCACTATCTCTACGGCACGCACTTCCGCCTGGTCACCGACCATCAGCCACTTAAGTGGCTCATGACGTCGGAGCGCTTGACCGGCAAGTACGCACGGTGGGCGATTATCTTGCAGGAGTACACCTTGGACGTGCACCACCGTCCAGGCTCGACCAACCTGGACGCTGACGGTCTCAGCCGTAACCCGCTGCCCTCCTCGAGGGATCTCACTGTGGCCCGCCACGATGAGGATGAGCCGGTGGCCTGGCACGCGGCGGCCTTCCTGGCCTTCACCGTGGACGGCGATGTGCGGCCCGCAGGGCTCACTAGCCTGGACATGGTGATCGTCACCACTCGGCGATTGGCCCTGGCAGCGGCAGAGGATTAGGACAGCTGGCAGCGCGGTCCTGAGGACGTGTGGGACGACATCCCAGTGCTGCAGTACGTCACGGCCAAGGAGTTGGCACCCGATGTCAGCGCACGCGAGCGCGACCGCATCCTCAAGCGCAGCCGCGACTTCATTTTCATGGAGGGGCGCGTGCGGCGCGTGATGGCGAACGGCTCCAACCTGGTGGTCCCTGAGCCTGCCATACGCAGTCAGCTGGTGCGCCGAGTGCACAAGTCCCATGGGCACTTCGGTGTCAAGCGCACCCTCAGTCTTCTTCAGGCCGAGTACTAGTGGCACGGCATGACTAAGGTCGTCGCCGCTGTCGTCAGCAGCTGCACTCTCTGCAACCGTGTGCGCTCGAGCTTCACAGCGCGCACCGTTGCCCTCAACCCCCTTCCTATTCAGGGGCTGTTCTACAGGTGGTCGCTTGACTTGGCTGGAGAGCTGCCCAAGTCTCGCCAGGGCAACCTCTACGTCTTGGTGATGATTGAGCACATGTCCAAGTGGATCGAGCTCGTGCCCTTGCCCAGCAAGGCCAGTGAGGGGATCGCTCAGGCCTTCCTCANTGAGGGGATCGCTCACGCCTTCCTCGATCAGGTCCTTAGTCGTTTTGGCGGTTGCGCTGAGGTGCTGACCGACCAGAGCAAGGAGTTCTAGGGCAGCTTTCAGAAGCTGCCGGAGCGCTCTATGATCGATCACCGCACCACCTCCCGTGATCATCCTCAGGCTGACGGCCTCGCCGAGCGCATGGTGCAGACCCTCAAGCTAGGGTTGCGGAAGTACTGCCTTGCCCACAACCGTACCCACTGGGACGACGCCCTCCCTTGGCTGGCGATGGGGTACAGGTTCAGTAAGCAGGCTTCCCTGGCCTCGCACTCTCCCTACTTCCTTCTCTACGGCCGACAGCCCATCCTGCCAGCAGCAGCCAAGATTGTGGCCGAGAACGTCTTGGACTTGGACAGCCCCGAGACATGGAGTGCTCTTATCGGGCAGCATGCTCAGCTCTTTCGGCGCCTGATGCCCATGGCCATGGATAACCTCAGCATCGCACAGCATCGCGACACACTGAGGTACGCCATGACTCGTGGAAGAGCCTATCATCCGCGGGTGTTGCAGTTTTTCGCAGGTGACTTCGTGTACCTGCGACGCCAGACGAAGAACACCCTTGACACCAGCAGTTCGCCGGTCATCCTGCGCGTCAAGCGTGCCTTGGCGTCAGGAGTCCTGGAGCTAGAAGGCGCAAATGGCCGTCTTCACAAGGACAACACGAAGAACTGTGGGCCGTGCCACCTTCCTAACCTTGACTTGCAGGTCCGTCCCCGCGACGCGCGGCCGCCCAAGGACTGGGCGTGCCAGATCTGTCACAGCACTGGCCAGGAGGCCAAGATGCTACTCTGCGACAGCTGCAACCTCGGCTTCCACATCGGCTGCCTCGACCCGCCGCTGGCCCGCGTGCCAGCTTGAGACTGGTTCTGCGGAGACTTCACTGAGCTAGCCTTAGGCAGCGTACACAGCCCATCAGCTAGAGGCTGAGAGCTGGGGGGGGAAATAAAGCATTTTCGACTTTACTCCCTTTTTGGCTATAACGCCACATGTACTATAGACTCCTTTGCAACAAAACCTGCTTGCCTATGATGTGTTTCTTATGCCTATGGTGCGCACTCGACCTCGCAACGCACGACAGCTGTCATGATTTATTGAGTCGAGGTTGTCGTATCAAAACCAAGCTCCACATGTGCGAAACATCAACCTAAGAAGGCCGACTTTGCATTGACTTTACGCATCCGTATGTTGACCTTTTCTAGATTTCCAAGTCACCAACGTGTAGCGCGTCGAAGCATCTTCCGAATGGCACCGATTTCGCGTCATGTGGTCAAGTATCGAGCGAGATAGGTGCGATCTAGTCCGCGTCACCTACCGGTCCCTAGCGAAACTTTCCCGAGGCCCAATTTGTGACTCAATGTCCCTAAAGGTGACATTGTTGGCTCTTCGTGACCCCAAGCTTTGTGCGCACAAATCCGCGAGCCCCTTAGCCTACATAAGCTTTGCATTTCCATAGTATATGTGCATCATTGAGGCTATAACTTGGTGACTGCATCACCTACTCCTAGAGGAAGCTTCCTCAATTTCCAGATCCACTTTTTGAGGCGCTATCTAGGTAGAATCACCCAAGGTAAGCTCGGCCAATGAGGGACACGTAGCATATCCTACGCACCTTGCTTTGATTGGTTTGAGTTATGCTTAACCTATAGGAGTGCTAGTACATGCCGTGTACACATTAGTGGACATAGGAGAGCCTCCTAGAGTGACTACATGCACTGGATCCGCCGCATACCCCGCCGGATTTCCAGGAGTATAAGTACTAGAGATGTCCCTAGAAGAGACATCTTTTAGAAGTCCATTTGCCAGGTGTAAGTAACAGAGATTATCAGTAAATCTTACACTTTTATCTCTTGTGTTTTCAGGACCACTTAGTTACTCTCTTGTGAAGAGCAAGCCCTCCAGGCTTCCAGTCACTTGAAGAACTTCACAAGTGGTGAGCAAAGTCACAGCTTAAGCCCTTGCCATAGGACTACTCTGATGATCATGATGTGCTTCCAGTGATCTTTTGGGCCATACTTCATTAGCTGTTTTCCTACCAGATTACAGTCTTGAGGTGCTCACTCTGGAGAGTACACATCCCTTAATTAAAACATTTTCGACTTGACTCCCTTTTTGGCTATAACGCCACATGTACTGTAGACTCCATTGCAGCAAAGCCTGCTTGCCTATGATGTGTTGCTTATGCCTATGGTGCGCACTCGACCTCGTAACGCACAACACTATGTTCAACTTTTATTTCGATGTCGCAATCGACGTTGACGAATATTATTGCTTTGGACACTGTAAATTGGCTCACCATTAACCCAAACTAACATGCCCACCTAGGCCCAGTTAGCACGGGCAGCATTGACCCTTAGCAATTATCGCCCCTGGCTGCACTTCTCGCTTGGCATACTGGTCATTACTATTAACCTACCAAAAGTCATATGAAAAACATTACTATCAACACTACGTGTTTTGTGAAATATATATTTTTGCATACAAGTAGCAATTGCCACCCATGCCACCCGATGCCAGCCCTGATGCCACCCCACGAAGACCAACTTCGACTCCACTGCTTCTCCAGCGCTATGTTTTAGTTCTTTTGGATGGTCAATTCAGTCAAATCAAGTCAAGTAGGTCAATTAAGCAAAATCTTAGGGATGATATGGTGTCGTCAGGTACGACTCCTGCTCTCCGGTGCTCTCGAGCACTCTCGATCACTGAGCAGCTCGCCCGACTCTCCCGACTCTCCGAACTCTCCCGACTCTCTCGACTCTCCCGACTCTCCCGCCTATCTCAACTCTCCCGACTCTTCCGACTCTCTCGACCCTCTCGACCCTCCCGACTCTCCAGTGCACTTCAAACTTGTCATGACGGATCGAGGGCCACGACTTTAATTTTGCGTGCAGAAATGAACTTCCTGCGTGGTTCAGCGTGAGCTCTACCGTTCGGCTGCCATGGCGGCCTCTAGCGATGGCGTTCGTTAAGTCCTAGGAGATGCTAATACGTAATCTAGATCATGTGCACGCTCGGCCGGATCTAGCTTCCGGTCGCTAGTAGCCTAGGCCCTAGCAATGGCATCCGCTTCTGTAGTTTTGGCTACGGCACACCCGCGTTTAGGAATTGCAACCCTAGATACGACACACCCTCCTCCCTTAGACGTGTCTTGTCCTAATTGCCACCGTAAGTTCAAGAATCTGCGTGGTTTAGGTGGTCACCTTAAGTCATGCCTTTTAAAAATCTGCTAGGTCTGCTCTTGTTCTGAGCAACGGTGGCCCATCCAATTCTGGGCCTACGCCTGAGCAATGGGGGTGGGCTCGTATTTCCTTTCCTATGGAGATATTTCAGCCATATAGACTTAGCTGTAGGCGACGGGTTCCTTGTGAGCTCAGACCTCTGTTCTCCCAAGCATTCTGTATCCCCTTGCGACAAGTTTCTAAAGAGCCTAATGATATGGGGGGTTGGTTCTTGCTCCTTAGTTTCCAGCGCCTCCTATTGTGGACCCCCCCTAATGCGTTAGTGAAGGGCCATCGCTACATACGCCCACATATTCAGAGATTTCTTAGGGGCGAGTGGAGGGAATTGGCTGAGGAGTTCTTGGCGGCTTTGCATTCCCTTCCGCCTCCCACTAGTGACGTAGTGGGTGACGACACGGGTAGAGCTCGACATGCTGTTAGGTTAGCTAAGGTTGGGGCGTTAGGGAAGGCCCGCGAAGCTCTCCTCCCCAATGCGCCAGCACCTGACACTTCAGCCACCATTGAGCGTCTGCAAGCACTCCACCCAGCCTCCTCTTCCCCTTTGCCCGATTGGATCACTACTTACTCACCTACAGCACCTCTAGAGTTGGAGGAGGGTGCTCTTAGTCGCGCCCTACAATCGGCACCTAACAGATCGGGAGGCGGACCTTCAGGCACAGTCTTTGAGCTTTTCAAGGACACATGCATGGATGCTGGTTCTATTGCATTTCGCGCCTTCTTCACCGTGTGCGGCCTTATTGCTCAGGGTCGGATTCCACCTGGAGCAGCACATTTACTGGCATCATCCAGGCTCGTGGCTATGGCCAAGGGGGATGCAGGCGTTCGCCCCATTGCGGTGGGGAAGGTGCTGTATTGTCTTACAGCCCGAGCCACAGCCTCGCAACTTTGCGAGCCCTTTGAGGCTCACTTCGCTCCGGACCAGTTCGGAGTGGCTCTCCAGGGAGGGTGTGAGGCCATTGCCGCGTTCATCCGGACGTCGCGGGAGGTGGATCCATCCCTATGGGTTCTCCAGGTGGACGTGGCCAACGCCTTCAACACCATCGACCGTGGAGTCATCTTCGACGAGCTTCGTGATAGCACCTGTTCCAGCCTTATCCCTTTCATGCGGGCATTCTACAGGTCCTCGTCTCCCCTCTACTATGCGCATGTGGATGGGAGTTTAATGACTTTGTCATCCGCTACAGGGACCCGTCAGGGCGACCCCTTAGGAGGGACCTTGTTTGCTTTTGGACACCTGCGTGCTCTCCGCTTGACCCGTCAGGCTTTCCCTGCAGTACATGTCCCATCGTATGCAGATGATACGCACTTGGTAGGTCACATGGACCAGGTGGGCGCTGCCTTTTCCTCTCTCGAGGTTCACCTTGGCTCCATGGGCCTTCTGGTTCAGCAGGCCAAGTGTTCCATCTTCCCTCCGCAGGGCATTGCAACCCCAGCTGACTTTCTTCCCTCTTTTGGTCGCTCATCGGAGGATATCCGTGTCCTTGGTACCCCGGTAGGCAGTCCCGCCTTTATCCTAGATCAGACACAGCGCTTTCTTCAGAGTGTGGTATTGGAGCTCCCCCAGGTTGTAGCCTTGGAGAACGCGCAGATCTAGCTTGCCCACCTCACTCTTTGTCTAGCGGCTCGACCAGTTTACCTCTCTCGTACCTTAGTCCCTACCCCCTCCGTTCTTTCAGAGTTTGCCTCTTTTAGACAATCCCTCATTATGGCTCTCTTCGAGTTGCTTGGCCTTGGCCTATTCGACCCTAGCCAGTCTTGGGCTGCCCAGGCCGTGTACCCGTGCTCCATGGGAGGAGTAGGCTTGGGAGATCTTGCCTTCACCTCGTCGGCAGCTTTCTTGGGGTCTTGGGGGCTCATTGCGCACCTTCTTGCGACCCGCTTTGGTGCCGACGATGTCCACATCCTTTTGGCTGCCATAGGGGAAGTGGAGACGGAGACGTTCCCTTTTCAGGCAGCACTTGTGGAGGCTAAGTCCAGCTTGGTAGCGGATTGCTTGGGGGACGAGCCTCCAGGATTGGACTTTTCTTCGATGGTGGAGCAAGGGGACATGGGCTTGCAGGCCATTCTCGCTCGAGCCCAGTGGGGTTCTCGCATGCACGGCCTGTTAGCACAGAGCACCTCGGCTGACCGCGCTCGCATTCGTTCCTGCCGCGGACCTAGCGCAGGTGCCTGGGTGCAGGCCCTTCCCATTCACCCAGCTTTGACATTCCAAGACTCAGAGTTTTGCACTTCCCTCCGTATACGATTAGGCATTACACACCCGTGCCTTGCTGGCCTAATTTGTGCGTGTGGGGATGAGGCATCTACTACACATGTCTTGAGGTGTGCACGAGAGAAGCAGCACACAACGACCCATAACATTGTCCGGGATAGCGTCGCCATGATCGCGAGGAGGTCACGTTTTGCGGTGGCCTTGGAGAAGGGAGGCCTACTCCCTCTTTTTCCCTCCCAGACCAAGGGCCGCCGTGTGGATATTGTCTGCATGGCGAGAGAGTCGACGTCGCGCACATTGCTGGATGTGGTTGTGGCCAATCCTCTCGAAGGGGGTATCGTGGACAGTAGGGGTGGCGACGGCGATCAAGGAGAAGGCCAAGACTCTCAAGTACAGCGACACTCCAGACGGCGACACCTTTGTCACACTAGCGCTGGAGGTTTTTGGGACATTAGGCACCAAGTTCCACGGCTTCCTCAACCTTTGTGCTGAGTGCACAGTCTCCCTCAGCTTCAGTGTCTCTAGTGACGATGCCGGTTACAGGGACTTGGTCAACGTGATCAAGCGAGAGTACCGCCAGCTAGTCGGTTGTAGTCTACAGAGAGCTCAGGCTTCTACCATTCACAAGCGTGCAGCTAGCGCCCTATCTAGGACTATGCATTGACCCCCAGTTCCTCTCGTTTCATTTTCCCTTGCTGACGCCTTAGCAGTTCTTGGTCCTCGCGGTTTTCAGCAGATGAGTATGGACCTTCATGTTATTTCGGAGCTCGCTCCAATTCAATTAATTCATACGCCTTTTTTTCTTTCTTTAATTAGCATCATGTGAACCAGTGCAAAAAGTACGAGTACGAGTTATGTTCGTTCGTTGGTCATCACCTTTTACCTCCTGCTGAACCTGGCCTCGTTCGACTGTTGAAACATTTCACCGTCGCTGACAAAATCGCACTCGTGCGCTAACTCGTTAATTTCTTGCACTCTGAGTTTTCTGCTTCGCACTCCAGTATTCTTTAGCGTTACAACCGCATTTTAAAAATTAGCGTTAGGCAAGAGTTCAGGCCTGTTAGAACACCTTCTTCAGCAATGGGCTCAGACGCTGGTGCCATTGATACTAGAGAGCGATTAGCAGCTCTCCGCAAGTTGATGCTAGATTTTCCCGGTGGCGAGTTACATGCTTATCTTGTGCCATCTGAAGATGCCCACCAGGTCTGTGCCCTTTTTTGCTCACACTCGTATATCTTTTTGGGCTCATTCAGGGACTTCTCTAGAATTGCAAATGGGTTGCAGGCCACTCGTTCATCTCCCTCTTCTACGCTGCCCACGCCTAGGTAACTAGGCGTTCTCTGTAACTAGGCGCCGAGGTAAGTAGGCAGCCTAGGCGATTGAGCATTGACTCTGTGTGCGTCTTCTCCCTCTGGGTCGACCAGAGCGAGTACGTGGCAGAGTGTGACCTGAGGCGAGAATTTATCTCGGGCTTCAATGGCAGCGCAGGTGCGTCCTTCTGATTCTTGCACCACGCCCTTCCCTTCAACAGCAATTGAACTGAAGACATTGTTCCTGTGAGCTCAAGGCTATACAAACCACTGGGCCAGCCAGCCGTGGAGGGATTCGCATATCGCCCACCAGATCATCACAGCCCCAGCAGCCCCCTTTGTGCCTAATGCATCAGAGTCAGCAGCTGGCCGTCACAGAAGGGGCGCTAACTGAGGGAGACGACTTAAAAACCAAAAAGTTGACACATGGCCGTAAATAACATCCTGCTTGCCGCAATTGGTGACTTGCAATTAGTTCGGGTCCTTCAGCAAGTGTGTGTGTGTGTGTGCGTGTGTCGGTTCTGAAAGGAAGGGGGTGGTCCCTGGTCCCTGGTCCCTTACAACCACATGCATTCAAAGACGAGCCGACTCGCTAGCATCTGTCTGCAAACGGCACTTCCAGCCCCCCTTCCAGATAAGACCTTTCAGCATGGCCCAGAGCAACTACTTCACTCCAAAGGGCGTAGAGCTCCCATGCAGTCGGCCATGCCCTGCAGTGTCGTGTTCTCTCGCACTCGCTTGCTGTCCTGCAGCCCCATCCCGTGCCAGCTGGGCGCCAGCCGGGCACGGCAGCTGCGTCAGTCGAGCTGGCAGGCAGAACTGATAGTGGCCTCGTCGGTGGGGCGGCCGGTGTGAGGTGGCGGGCGGTGCAGGCCTGGCGGTGGTGACGGTGCGGGAGGCTCTGCTTTGGACAGATGGCCGCTACTTCCTGCAGGCCTCGCAGCAGCTCTCAGCGCCCGATTGGCGCCTCATGCGCGTCGGCGAAGACCCCCCCCCTGAGAAGTGGCTGTCCCAGGTGCCCCCTCCCCCACTAGCTCCTTTTCTCTCCCCCCCCC
>WELA01003863.1:22005-57943 GCA_009602735.1 Mesotaenium endlicherianum
CCCCCCCGCCACCTGGCCATGTGCCTGGCTGTGGGGACGTGCCTTCTGGTCCCCTCTGCCACCTCAGCTTGGGGGCTGCTGCTTCAGTACGTCCCAAACTGCACGTGGCTTGTAGGCTGACTGCTGGCGGTTACTCGCGTATCGCCACCTGTCTCTGTCCCATGCTGTGTGTGACTGGGCACCACCGCATTCACCTGCCGTAGTGCTGCTGCTTGTGATGCATTCCCTCCTCGGGGGCGAGCATGATGCGTAGCGTAGCTGCAAGCAAGGCGAGGAACGGAACAACTGCTCATCATCTGAGGGCATAAGGAGGCTTCTCTTGAGTCCCTTGAAGGAGATCTTCCCCCTCTCTCTTTTCTCTCTCGTCAAGACCTCAAAGAGCTAGGAGGCTGGCACTCACGCTTGGGCCCATCGGGAGCAACTTGGGCTGGCCATGTAGTGCTGCGGCAGGATAACGATGAGGCTGCAAATTTACTAGTGCACATGCGCGCGGGCATGTGTGTGTGTGTGTGTGTGCGCGCGCGCATGTGCATCTGGGTGTGTGCTGTGCATGCTTGTGTGTGTGTGTGTGTGTGTGTGTGTGCGCCCGCGTGCAAGAATGTGGGTGTCTGGCTGGCTTGTACGGTTGACTAACTGCTTCTGTTGCCAGCCCATGACGTCTGAAGATTCTGAGAGGGGCCCGGGGGGGGGGGAGCAGAGCCGGGGTACTATGAAGATGGAGCCTTTGGGCTGCGCATCGAGAATGTGATGGTGGTGAAGGAGGCCACCTCCTTGCCCCACAATTTCTGCGGCAAGGGCTTCCTCTGCTTCGAGCCCATCACCTGGGTAAGAAAGAGAGAGGGAGAAGGATACTTGGGAGGGAGGGAGGGAGGGGATGGAGGGATGGGGGGGGGGAGATAAGGCTGTGTACCTCCTTGCACCTGTTCTTCTCTAGCATGTACGGCATATATGCGTGCGTATGCGCGTGTGCGTGTAAACGTGGGTGTGTGATTGCGAGTGTGTGCCACTTGCATGTGCGTCACTGTGTATGCACGTAGCCTCTGTTCTTGCAGGTTCACAAGCGGGTGTGTGTGCGTGTGAGCATGTCGGTGCCCGTGTGCCTGCGTGTGCAAGCAGTCCATACTTACGCTGTGTTTCTATCCCACTATTTCAGGCCCGTGTACCAGTAGGCAAATGATGAGAGGCAGCTCATTTAGAGCTGCCTAAGAAGAATCTGAATGAGAGAAGGGCACCGCGGATTGTGTTGGTGGGCGGGGGGGGGGGGTGTCTTTGGGGCGAGCACAGGTGCCCCTGCAAGCAAAGCTGATAGATATCCCCAGCATGTCGCCAGAAGAGATTGCGTGGGTGGACCGGTATCATGCCAGCTGTACGGCGAAGCTCTCCCCTCTTCTGACGGGCTACGAGCTGGAGTGGCTGCTCAAGGCCACGGCGCCCCTGCAGGTCCTCTGAGCGTCTGCGGCATCCGCTTCAGGAGATAGCTCGCTAGAGAAAATACTAGTAGAGAGTGTCCAGTGAGAGCTAGTTGAGAACGTTCGCCCCGTCCTCTTGTGGTGAAGATCAAGAGAGGGTGGGGTGTGCGTTTGCCGGGAACGTCCGTGTGGTGTCGGTGGTCTTGGTGGGTCCGGAAGGTTACTACTGTATGTCAGAAAATTCTTGTGGAGGAGGAGAAGTTTCATTTTGTTGGAGGGCAGATAATAAGATGGGCCATTTGTGCCCTTAGACCTACTGGGGCACTGCCAAGTGGCACCTGGGCTAGTATGTACATAAACATTGGCAAAAGATGAAGTCCCCACTCACGCTGCAGTGTTTGCTTGTTCTTGAGCAACCATGGTTTGAAAGAATAGGTTTTATTGATGATGCTCAAGTGGTACAGCGACAAGAAAATGCTCCTGCCCCGGTAATACGGGTGCCACTAATTATTGAGGCATTTCTACGGCTGTGCTGCTATGCTGCAATTACTCACACATTACCTCTTGGGCTGAATTTGCACAATACAAGAAGAGAAGACCTGCAAGACTGTCCTCCTCGCATAGTCCTGTTTGTCCCTTTCCTGATCATTGAATTCAATAATTATCAACTAATGCTAGTTTCTGTATGTACTGTGTAGCCAACAGCTGCAATGGTTGCCAATGCTATCAAGAACGTGAGGGGGATGCCCATGGTTGATGCATGGTACGTCGTAATGTTGAATTTGAAAGCAGCTACTTGCCCTACGGAGTGAGCATTTCAAAGAGAAGATGTGATTTTCTACTACATTCTCTGCCTGACTGAAAAGACAGAAAACGATGGCGTCAATGACTGGCACTGATTTGTTCTACGTGCTAATTAGTGATGCCGAAGCGGCTGGTGTTTCCACCTTACTGCTTTGCTTATCGCGTTGTGTGAATGGCCCAATGCCAGCCGCTGCTCTGTGAAGGGCTGCTACCGGATCGGTGTTCTTAATTACTAACTGATTCTCCTTGTGCCGCTCAATGCAAGCACACTTTATTTCTCGCGCACACGCTTATTATCCCATTTCAGGGACTCCGTTTTCTTTTACATGGCGCGTACGTGCGCAAGCCGCAGTGGTGGTGTGGCCTCGTGTATGAGTTGCCACACCATACGCGGATGAAGTCTGCCTTTGCAACTGAAGACGAATTGTCCCATTCCGGCTGCCTCCCAGGCATCTCTGGGTGACTTCTCAGTGAGGAGGTTCAGCTGTCACTGCGGGCTTGGGGCTGAGCATGGGACTGGTAAGCAGCAGGGCGGCGGTGCTTTGTGTGGTTGGTGCTGTTGGAGGGAGCGAGCGTGCGGGCAATCTGGAGGAAGCTCAGGGCCGTGTCTCTTGTTGGAGGCGCGGACGTGCAGGGCTGCCCCCCATGTGCCCCGCACGCGCCGTGGAAGTGACGCATGCCCCAGTAGGCTTGGGCCGCATACGGGCTCGCGATGGGAACGTCAACGAGAGAGCTCACGGCGTCAAAGGCGGGGGCGTATTGCAGGAAGAGCCCCCCCTCGTAGCCCGGCAGCGACAGCTGCGGGAGCGCAACTGCACCCGGGGGGGAGTTCCAGACGGGGAGGGCGCTGTTGGCGTACAAGAGAGACGTGGCGCTCAAGCTCGGGTCATCGAGATGCGTGGGGAAGGGAGGCTGATGGTCGAGGTCTGACGCGCCCGACAGGGTCAGCTCTTTGTCGTAATCCTGGAGGAGCCCAGGGTGGGGGGTTGTGCTTTCCCAGGGCGCTTCGGATGACGCCTGCCAATTTGTATTTTCAGATACTTTGCTCACATGATTGATATACCTCATTGAAGTTGCTCCGCATGAGCACGGCCTGTGAAGATGTGTGTTCTGGAGCCACCGCATTTGAAGGCATTGAGATGTGAGAAGTATGCTGTTGAATGACCCATTGGTGATGGCAATGCCACTTGCAATTTGATTTTCATCAAAATGTTGGGGGGACAGCAATAGGTGGACCGCAGTACGTGACATTTATAGAAAGACATCTCCGCCAGTGACAGACACGCACAAATGACTGGTCCAAACTACGCGTGATTCTTTCTACGCTGTATTTGCTAGCTTGCAGCTGGATGAAAGGGAGAACAGCCCTATAACATACCTCAAGCCCAGCAGGGTGCAGCATTGCCTCAACCCGGTAGTCCCCAAAGGCGTCCACGAAAGGGGAAGCCAAGTCCCGTGGACTCATGCTGAGCAGCATATCAGAGTAACGCTGGTGGGAGAGGGGAGAGATCTCCCCAGGGAAGATAAATTTCTCGTCGCTGCCACCCCCCAGCTGGCTTCCCTGCCACTGCTGCTCCTCCTCCTGCTGCTGCTGCATGTCACCAAGATCGATTGTAAGATCCTCCTCCCCCTCAATTGCCTCAGGCTCTCCCAAGCTGCCTCCGTCGTCTTCGCCATCGTCGCCGCCGCTACTATTGTGCACAGAGAAACCGAGGCCCTCCATCATGCTCTGTGTTGCAGGGGAGATGGCCAACTTGTCGTACGCGCCCGCACAATGGAACGCGTCCGCCGGCGGGCCCTCCTCTTCCTCCTCCTCCTCCGCATACTCTGCCGCATATCCGCACGACATGCTCACGCTGGCAGTCGTGCTGCTGGGCGCGCCGGGCGTGTCGATGCTCGTGATGCTCGTGGTGGTGGAGGGCCGCCGGGGCAGGATCTTGCTGGACGGCGGCGAGAGGAAGGAGGGCACCATGACAAGCGCGCTGAGGTCCAGCGCCGGGAGCTGCGCGGGCAGGCGCATGCTAGTTGTGCCCGAGGAGATCAAGGGGAGGGAGGGCCTGTTGCTGCTGCTGCTGCACCAGGGGCTGGCAGACCCCCGCCCCCCCCACTTCATGCTGCTGGTGACCCCGTAGGGCTGGGCTGATCTCTCCCTCTTGAGAAGAGCCCTGCTGCTGCTCCTGGGCCCCCCCGCCGCCAGCTCGCCCCACCGGCTGCCCATGTCTGACAACAGCATGCCCGTATGGCTCACGCCCGGGTTGTTGATGTTGCTCCATGTCAGGTTGCTAGTCCCTGCTGCCAGCACAGAGGAGGGAAAGACATGCATCAGTCGCGAGAACCAGCATCTTCCCACTCTTCTTTTGCGCTTTCCTCTCGAGGAAAGTCGATGGCAAAACAGGCAATTAGGCCGGGACAAGGCCTCCCAATGCTGCAGAAGTTGAGGGGCTCTGGATATGGAGGCAGGGGAAGTTTGAGAATATGCAAAAGAGGAGAAGCCAAGTTGGCGACCAGCAGCTCCCACGAAGATACATACCAGAGGGCTTGATGTCGGGGAGAACAAGAGTGGGGGGCGCGGAGCATGCGGGAGGGCTGGATAGAAGGGCAAGAGCGTCGCAGGGGGGCATGCGGTACCCAGCCATTCCCGCCCTCTCGTAGCCCCCGCAGCCCTCCCTCGCCTCGCTGCCCCTCTGCTGCGATAACCTGCGTGTTTTGCCGCCCTCGGTGCCCGACGCGTCGCAGAGTGTGCTGTTGCGAGAGACGCTCCCGCGCAAGAGGCGAGTCTCCTGCTGCACCAGCGTGGTGGCCGCCACTCTGGCCGCGATCCGCGTCGCGGCCTCCGGCTGCAGGTAGGGCGCCGACATGTTGGGAGGCGCGGCCCCCGCGTTGCACATGCCCTCCATTGTGCGTGACAGCGACATGCTCATGCTCCGTACCTGCATGCACGCGCTTGCCATAAAGGGCCAGACAAGCAGCCAAAGCCATCTTCCTTTAGAACCTGACACGCTCAAATCTCCCCGGTGCTCCCTGGCTCGCTTTCTCGCTCGCTTGCTCCCGAGTGGTGTGTACTTGCAAGTAGTCTGAAGTGGAGCCATCTGAAGCCTACAGGTACTTTCTCATGGTGTAGGGCTTTTTTTGATTTGAGTTGCCCAGGGCACCCTCACATTGGCGACTTGCCAGCAATGACGCCTTACATTGGCGTCTTGCGCCAGAATATGGGACAAAGTGTGTCATTCAAAGCAGACAGTATTGAGCAACTATAACTATTTCACAGTTACTTGCCAAATAAAGAAGGGCCGCCCCGCCCCCACCCCTGGCCCAGACCAGGAAACAAGCGGCTAGAAGCACCCTTGGCATTTAGCAGTGGTTCCTCCGTAAGTGTATGCTTTCCCACCCACCCAGATCAACCAGCTGGTGTCAGCAGAGGCTCCGACCAAGTCCAGGTACAGTGTGTGCGCTTAAACGCATAAGGGAGGGTAGGCGAGGGTGTAGTTTCAGCTAAGTTTGGTAGGATTTTGGTGGTTATGGTATAGATTCTTGCATGTGGGCCTTCTTATGCTGTTTTATGATAAACACAAGTTTTCCAAAAGATTTCGTATCGAGCATCTCCCCTTCTTAAGGCAAAGCTGGATTTGACTTCTTCAATACATTTCCTAGCCCCTTTGAAGACGTCTTCAATTCACTCAAGTGTCTTAGTACTTCAGAATTTGATCACAGCAACTATTCCTGAAGCTCTTTCTCAATTCTAACAGCAAGTCAACCAATCGACTCCTCGCTCTTGGGGGATAAAGAGAAAAGACGATGGCAAGGAACTGGCTTTCTGGTGAGCACTTTTGAAGATAAGAAGATATGATGCAATCAGAAGTAGGGAGAACTTGTAGATGTGAAAAGAAGGGAGGCAAAAGAGGTAAAGGAGCAGGGGCAAGCTTCATGCCTTGCGGAAGGGCCAGCGCTTGATTCCCAATCGTCTGCATCTTCGCTTCAAAGCACTCGAGCACACCCCCAGTTCTCTAGCAGCAACCTCGATTGGCAGATGGAAGTAGGGCGATACTTCTTCCAATGTAGCACCCCCGATTTTCACCATGTTGCGTTCCGACAGAAGCTAATTCTTCAATGCAGTATGCACAAGAATTTCTACTTATATTCACCCCCACAAGCATATCCTTTGTTTCCCGGAGATATGCGCTGAGAACTTGCATTGATCAAGCGCACGCATGGGTACACTCTTTTCCCAACAAAGTGTAGCAAGTTGTAACAAAGTCGTGACAAAGTTGTAGCATCAACCCATGATCACCGGATACGGATTGAAACTCGTACTGACTTCATCGAGATAATCGAAGCCTCTTGGTATGGTGGGACATGGGAGAACGTAGATGAGAGGGACTGTATTATTGGGCGCCATCACGACATCCCATGCGCTCTGCGAGTCCTAATTACAATCAGTGATTTTCTACGAGGGCCCCTGCATCTTTTCCGGACTCGCATTGCAGAAAGGCAGCTGTTGTGTCCGTCCAGGAAGAAGCAGGGCTGTGCCTCGAGCAGAGGGTCAAAACAGCACGCCATGCACCCAGCGTCACTTTCAGGCACTTCCGAGGCATGTATGCGGGCCCTCGGACGCAGGACAAGATTTGTCAGCATCCAGCATCCGCTTCACATGAAACATGCAATTTTATTGCCCATGTCGTGCTCTGGCGATATCGTCAAAGTCAATTATTGTCAATACAAGGTCGAGTTTGTTCAGCCACGTTCAGCCACATTCAGTGACTTTTAGGAACGACTGGGGAGTACATGGCGAAGAGGTGAACACACGTTCACACACGATGTTGCCGAGCACCGTAGTTGATCGTGGTGCGTCAGAGAGCATCGGAGACCATCCACGCGTACAACATTGCCTATGATTTGTTGGTTCACGCTCATGTACACATATATGTGTATGCAGATCACCTGACATGAAGAATATCGGTGCACACCTCTTTAGTTTCAGCCAAAAGTCCTGCCTCGGGGCTGTTGAGAGCCATAGACACCCTTTTGGCAGATACTCCTTCACTATGCCGGAATTTTAGAAAATCAGCCCTATGATTTAATCGCACCTAATAAAATAGCTGAAAAAATGATATTAAGGAGTGGATAAACCCTTCCGTGTCGAAAAGTCAAACCTTCTCCACACGAGTAGAAATAAGTAGTGGTGGACCATAAAATGCAACAAAACATCTTGAATATTGGCTTTGACTCATTTGCGAGCGTCAAACGTCATCGAATCGAGTGTTTTATAATATGCTGGAAGGAGGATCAACAATTGAGTATTACTATTTAAGAATCACACAAACCCGATTGTTGGACGATGTACCGATCGAAGCTTTTTTAGGCGTATTTGGGACGTTGTCCCGATTACCTAAAATACGTTATACTTTTTATCATACATTATTCAATAAATGATTGCATCACATTGAATTATCTGCCACATGCGTGTGCAAATTAATTCCCGGTCGATTGGCAAAACGACCGAGATACTATTGCAAAAAGCGCCGTAACGTAATTCGACTACTTCGCAAAAGTACGACATAAACATTTATGAAGTTACTTTGATTAATTATGAGATGATAACTTAATTAATCATTGTTTGATTAAGTTATTTTGATTGTCATTATTTTGGATAATGCACAATCACTGATTTCGGATTTACGACCAGTCGTTAATACGAACAAACAATCGTAAAATTCAAACAACACATAATATGCAAAGCGACTTTGCATCCAAGCGGATTCGAACCCGCGACCCGTCATTTGAAACGTTCACACCTAACCGATTGGCGAAGTAGTTTTTATAAATATCGTTTCATGACGAAAAGCAGCTGCACGCGACTCCGCGAACAATCGCGACTTTTTGAAAAGTCGCAAGAACGCGAAAACACCCGTTTGGCGCGAAACAGCTTTTCGGAAACCGTCGGAAAGTCTCCAAACGGCCAAACGACGCGTTTCGAGCATTCAGCCGAAATGGGTCGTATCCCTTCGCCTGTTTTTGTTGACATGAACCAGTGCCCTAGGTGGTGACTTGAAGCGCTCCAGTGCCTCACGCTGTGTAGGTATAAACATCTGCAGAGTCATTGTGAGTGCAACTCTCACAAGCACACATTCTACATTAGTTTTCATTTTTGCTTTCTCGAGGATTTGTCAATTTGCACAAGTATATAGATTATCTTTCCACTTCATTTATATATTCCTTGAATACCAAAAAAAGATCTTCTCGAAAAGCATAAACGTTACATTGGTATCGGAGCCGATCTCGATTTCTCCAAGGAATTTTATTTTTTTTGATGGTTGGAAAATATATTTGGGAAAATATATTTTGAGGCGATTTTTTGTATTGGGAAGGACACCGATCCCAGTCTTGCCCTGACCCAACGGTCGCTTATTGTGTTTCGACGGGAAACTTTTTCTCTCTCTTCCGGCGCTATCTCGGTTTCCATATGGAGGGCGAAAATGGTGCCGAGGCTGCTGCTGCTGCTGCTGTCGCCGCTGCTACTACTGCCGCTGCTGCTGCCGCCGCTGCTGCTGCTCTTACCGTTCCTGTCGTCAACGTCAGCGATGCTGGAGGACTGCCCAACGAACCAATTTCGCCGCGCACTTTCCAGCAGACAATTTTACAACGCTTCACGGCCTTGACAACTGACAGTCAAACCATGACAACGGCTCTAAGCACCTTGTCCAACGTCATTGGTCGTACAGAAGACCGTGTTAATCTTGCTGAGGCCACTCATACTGAGTTGGCCGACCTTGTCACTCGCTTCGTTGCTGCCATGGACACTCACCCTTCGATTGGTCCTTTCTTACAGGCTGCCCAAGGGATGCCGTGCCCAAGGGATGCCGGACCCATCAGGGACCGTCGACGACAACGCCAACACGCCGATCCCGCCTGCCATCCTTGGGCAGGCCGCAGTACCAACGCCTTTGTACAAGCCTTCACCGCCTGAAAAGTTTCAAGGCGGCCCAGGTTCTGACGTACGCCTTTTTCTCAAAGAACTCAAGACCTTCTTTGCGTTAGCTAAAGTGGCCCCTACCGACCAAGCGATGATGGCTTCCACTTTTCTCAAGAGGGACGCATCGCAGTTATGGCATGGGGCTGAGAGGGGGCCGATGACTTTTGAGGAGTTTAGTACTGAGTTACGCAATTCCTTTGGGCGTCACAATCCATCAAAGCTAGCTCGTGATAAGTTGCTTCAACTCAAGCAGACAGGTTCTATCGAAACCTATGTCAATAAGTTCCTTACCTTAGTCGCCTAGATAGTGGATGTTCCAGTTGATACTGGGATGCAAATTCACCTCTTTTGCTTGGGGCTCCAGGCGAAATACGCTAATCGTCTCAACGCAAACCCAGTCACCGGTTTGGGATGGACAGCCATGGCCGATCTCATTCGTTATACCGAGACTTTAGCTTAGGAGGAGTCGGTCGCTACGCCTAAACATCAGGCAGCTCGTCCATCACGTCCTCCATCGTCGTTTCCTAGTTCTAGTAATGCCGCTCCAAAGAGGAACTATTCCAATGGCGCAGGTAATAGTGCTAGATCCAATGGTCCACCTCCCAAGATATGCAAGATAGACAACACAGAAGCTCGCAATCGCATGATGGCAGAAGGGATGTGTTTTGGCTGTGGGAAACACGGGCATACAATCTCGGCATGTTCTACTAGAAAGGATTCGAGGAACAATCCCAAGGAGAAAGGCAAGGGGCCTTTAAAAGAGTAGCTCAGGAGATAGCCGCAAAGCCTCCTTCTGAGCTATTGACAACACGACTTAGTGAAAATGGGATTTTGGTAAAGGACCTCCATATTTCCCACATTCCTCTCAAGGCGAGGACGTTGCTAGTGATGCATAATGCTTCTTTGAGGTTAAGTATGACATTTGAAACAAAAGTTTTAGGCAAATCATGCTTTACAGTCATTGATTGAGGCGCATCAGTGAGCTTCATTAGTGCACGTTTTGCACAAGGGATGAAGTTGCTTCCAATACTCAAGGACGAGACCCTTCGCCTCGGCGAGGGCTCGTTAGCTTGTATTTTTGGAACAATTAAATTACCGCTCAGCGTGCAATCCTTTCATGGGCGTGTACAATTCTACGTCACTAAATTGCCACTTGGAATCGACGCAGTTTTGGGTAACGATTGGCTTACGCAAACAAGTGCATTGCTTGACTTCGGTCAAAAGACATGCATTGTACGCAAAGGGACCAGGAAGATCACTCTTCAATCCCTTAAGCCCGATGTGGCCTTGGAAAGTCCTTCGAAGACTCTTCTATTATCCATAAAGCAAGCTCGACGTTTGGCAAAGCAAAGTCAAAATGTTTTCAATGAATTACTAAGATCCGATTTGCCAGCGACTTCCACTACGCTCTTTACGAAAGAGCCGATGTTAGACGTTACTGGTCATGAGGACACACTCACAGCTGAACTTTCTGCTTTTTTGCAAAAGTACAAGTCAGTGTTTCCAAGTGAAATACCAGCCGGGCTTCCGCCTGATAGGGGTATTGGACATACAATCCCTCTCATTCCCGGTTCTCAACCGACTTGGCGACCAATTTACCGCCTAAGCTCGTTGGAGATGAATGAAATAAAGGACCAAATTACCAACTTGTTTGAGAAAGAATGGATTGAGCCGAGCTCTTCTCCATTTGGGGCGCCCATCATATTTGTTCAAAAGAAAGATGGGACATTTAGAATGTGCATTGATTATCGTGCGTTGAACGACATAACGATCGAGAACCGCTATTCGTTGCCTCGCATTTATGATTTGTTTGATTTGCTGCAAGGGGCATGCGTGTTCTCCTCGCTTGATTTAGCCCAAGGTTATCATCAGAACCGAATCACACTAGAGGATGTCCCCAAAACAGCGTTTCGTGCGCCTATTGGGCACTTCCATTACAAAGTCCTAAGTTTTGGACTTACCAATGCACCAGCGACATTCCAAAGTACGATGAACGATTTGTTTAGACCTTACTTGGGGAAATTTGTCCAGGTTTACCTCGACGATATCCTCGTCTATTCAAAGACTAGCATTACAAGCACCTCAAGTTGGTGTTACAAATCCTTTGTGAGCAACAGCTATATGCTAAGCTAAAGTATTATTCCTTCCTAAAGGATGAACTGTTGTACCTCGGACATATAGTGGGTTCGAAAGGGGTGCCTCCTGACCCAGCCAAGATAGCGTGCGTCGCTGACTGGCCTGTCCCAAAAGATGTACATACTGTACGTTCATTCCTTAGGTTTGCTAACTACTTTCGTAAGTTTATGCAAGGTTGTTCAGTGATGGCCGCGCCACTCACTGCTCTGACGAGGAAAGATAAGACGTTCATTTGGGATGAGAATACGCAACATGCATTTGAGCGCGTTAAGTATGCACTCACTAATGCGCCACTTCTTTCATTAGCCGATCCCGACTTGCCTTACGAGGTAGTCGCCGATGCGTCTGGTGTTGGAATAGGGGCTGTACTGCTGCAGGCAGGCAAGCCTATTAGTTGTGAGCGTTGAAAGCTGACACCTGCCCAACAAAATTACTCAACGACAGAGCAGGAGCTATGGGCAGTGATATACGCTTTGAAAACTTGGCAATGTTATTTGGAAGGTTGCAAGGGTTTGACAGTGGTTACGGACCACTGCCCAAATACCTTCTTTCAAACTCAGCCAACACTATCAAGGAGACAGACGAGATGGTCTGAGTTCTTGCAACGATTCCACTTTGAGTGGGCATATCGCCCAGGCCGCAACAATGTTGCTGACTCTCTAAGTCGAATTCCTCATCACCACTTGATGTTGGGGATTGTTGCTAGCTTGCGAGAACAAAATGGTCAGGTTTCGAGGGCGGCCACCCTTGATTCTGCTGTACCCCCCCAGACGTCTGACCGCAACCAGCCTGGTGACGCGGGCACACCCGATTTGGATAGCATGCATAACTCGGAAGTACTTGACCTGCATCAACTATTTCACGAGGGCTATCTCAAAGATCCGTTTTTCCTAGATCTCTAGGGTACCGGTTTGAACGGTGCCGTAACGATGGACAATATGGATGAAAGGAAAGAACACTCAAGCTATTCGTTTGAGGACAATTTTTGGTGGCACAATGGGCGCATTGCTGTCCCAGAAGGCCGAGTAAGACATGTGCTACTATGCGAAGCGCATGACTCTCCTTACTCTGGTCACCATGGAATTACCAAAATCACACACGCTTTGCGCCGAGGGTACATTTGGCCGTCCCTCAAGGTTGATGTTGCCGAGTACGTCGTCAACTGCGCAACATGTCAGAGGAATAAGCCGAGCAATACGTTGCCAGCTGGGAAGTTGCAACCATTGGAACATGCATGTGCTCCTTGGAAAAGCATAAGCCTCGACTTTGTCGTGGAATTGCCTACCACCGATAGAGGACACAATGGGGTGTTAACGATCGTGGATCGTTTCACTAAGATGGTGCAAATTGTGGCCACTAAACCATCGCTTGATGCCGTCGAGACCGCGCGTCTCTTTGTGGATCATGTGTTCAAGTTGCCTGGCATGCCAAAAGAAATCATAAGTGATCGTGACAGTTGATTTATGAGCCACTTATAGCAGGAAGTTTGCTCGCATTTTGGCACAAAGCTTAAGATGTCCATTAGCTTCCATCCTCAGATCGATGGTCAAACAGAACGACTGAACCGCGTCCTGCAACAGCTTCTTAGGCATTATGTGAATCCTTGCCAAGACAACTGGGACACCCTTCTTTCAGTTGCAGAGTTCGCAGTAAATAATGCTTATCAGGAAAGTGTTAAGGAAACACCATTTTTTCTTAACTATGGGAGACATCCGCACACTCCTCACGCGTATAGTACCTGGTGAGGCGGAGATGTCAACCATGAGAGTGCCAAGTGCACGACTATTTGTCCGTTCTCTTCAAGAGGTGCACAAAAATGCGAAGCTGGCTTTAGCCGCTGCTCGAGATCGACAGAAAACGTTTGCTGACACGCACGAGACTGAGCTAAGTTTTCAAGTTGGCATTAAGGTACTTTTGCAAACTAAAAACCTCCAACTCAAGCACCCAGGAAAACGCAAGCTTCTGCCTCGCTGGGTAGAAGCTTTAATCGTTATCGCAAAGGTTGGACCTGTTGCATACCGACTATAAATCCATGAGGCGAACGCATCCTGTGTTCCATGTCAGTTTACTAAACCTGTTTAGGATTGAGGGCCGCTATTAGCCGCAAGCACCAAAATTGGATCTCGCCGATGATGATAAGGCCTGGGATGTAGAGGAGGTCATAGGACACCGCTACACTCGTCATAAGCCTCCACGCGTGGAACTTTTGATTACGATTCCAGTTGGAACTCGTACGAACCTCAGGACGAAGTCCTACTTAATTGTAAGGACCTGGTTCAACAGTATTGGTTACGATGGGCTTCTGCTCAGAAGCTCTGCGCCGAGGCAAGTGTGCTACCAAGCAGTCTTCGTAAGTCATGGAACAAACGCAAAAGAGACGCAGCCTAATAATCGCTCTTTTCCGTCATTGTGATGATGCATAGTCCAATCGCTCACCAGTGTTTTCCGCTAGTCAAGGCTAGTATTGGCACATTCAAACTTAAAAGATGTACGCTTAACAAGGACGTTAAGTTCTTTTAAGGAGGTGTCATGATTTATCAAGTCGAGGTTGACGTACAAAACCAAGCTCTACATGTGTGAACCATCAACCTAGGAAGACCAACTTTGCATTGACTTTACGCATCCATATGTTGACCTTCTCTAGATTTCCAAGTCACCAAAGTGTAGCGCGTCGAAGCATCCTCCGAATGGCACCGGTTTCGCGTCATTTGGTTAATTATCGAGCGAGATAGACGCGATCTAGTCCGCACCCCTTTCGGCACCTCAAGGACCCCTAGCTTTGTGCGCACAAATCCGCGAGCCCTTTAGACTACATAAGTCTTGCATTTCCATAGTATAAGTGCATCATTGAGGCTATAACTTGGTGACTGCCTCACTTGCCCCTAGAGGAAGCTTCCTCAAGTTCCAGATTCACTTTGAGGCGCTATCTAGGTAGAACCACCCAAGATAAGCTCCACCAATGAGAGACACTTAGCATATTTTACGTGCTTTGCTTTGATTGGTTTGAGTTATGCTTAGCCTATAGGAGTGCCAGTACATGCCTTGTACACATTAGTGGACATAGGAGAGCCTCCTAGAATGACTACATTCATTGGATCCGCCGCATACGACGCCGGGTTTCCAGGAGTATAAGTACTAGAGATGTCCCTAGAGGAACATCTTTTGAGAAGTCCCATTATGCCAGTTGTAAGTCACAGAGTTTATCAGTAAAGCTTACACTTTTATTTCTTGTGTTTTCAGGACCACTTAGTCTCTCTCTTGTGAAGAGCAAGCCTTGCTGGCTTCCAGTCACTAGAAGAACTTCACAAGTGGTGAGCAAAGTCACAGCTTATACCCCCTGCCATAAGACTACTCTTGAAGATCATGATGTGCTTCTAGTGATCTTTTGGGTCAGACTTCATTAGTTGTTTTCCTACCAGATTACAGTCTTGAGGTGCTCACTCCGGAGAGTACACACTCCTTACTTCTTAAAAGATCTCTCTTTGCCTGCACGCAATTAGAATCTTCAGCGTATGCCTACCCTTAGTGGGCGTGCTTACCAGCCTTACTATGAAAGGGTTAGTGGAGAAGACTCAGACTCCGATCTCAATATTGTCACTGAACCCTCTGAAGGGGAGCAGCCGGCACTCGTACTTCCGGTGATTGTTCCTGAGGCGTCTTCCAAGTGGGCTCACCACGATTCCTGGTATCCCATGGCAGGTGACCACGAGGTCAAGGCTGACAGGTCCTCCCTCTTCCGCTTCAGGGGCAGACCAGGAACCTGTGATCTGGACGACACAATCTCAGAGTTTGAGGCTGAGTTCGTGACCGCGAGGCTTAAGACGCCCGCGCTCACTAAGCGAGACGTGTTCTATACGCTCATGCGCTATCTCCTCTACGAGGCCCGTGACACATTCCGCGAGAAGGGTGACGAGATCTACGCACGCACAGAGCCTGTGAGGGAACCCCCGGTGGAGACCCCCCTTTCTGATCCGATCAAGGCCTTCTGGGACGTCCTCAGGAAGGAGTTCCAGGCCGCGACCAAAGAGAAGGTGTACGAGCTGCACCACTTCTTCCGCCGCAAGAACGAGACGATCCGCATGATGTACCGGCGCTTGACGCACCTTTGCCGAGACGTTGGCACCGTCACTGACCGGGAGGCAGCAGAGATCTTCTTGCGCACCGTAGAGCCACGTTTGGGGGAGCGAGCCATGGCTCCTCTCATGTACCACATCGGCTTTGAGTACTCACTGGAGGACGCTTACCTCTCAGTCGAGAAGCAGAGCTTGGCCGCCGCACGGAGCAACATTAGCGACCGTGTAGGCCTCGCATCCACGGGCGCACGCCAGGAGTCTGCGATGCTGCCATCCACGACAATGCGCCCAGCTCCGGCTCGCCAGCCCCAGCAGCAGCAGCCCCAGCGCTCTCAGCTGTCCCAGCAGACCCAGCAACGCGGGGCTCCGCGTGGCTGCATTTCTATGGCTGCCACGATGAGCGACCCCTGTTGGTCTTGCGAGAAGACGAGCCACTCTCACCACAACTGCACTGTTGCGCAGAATAGCAAGCTCGGTGACTGTACCTACTGTAGCAAGGCCGGCCACCTGCAGATCGTATGTCTGCAGAAGAAGCGCGACGTCAAGAACGGACGCGCTCGGGACGGCCCTGCGCCCGCAGCAGGACTTCGGGGCATGCGTAACCCTCGCACGGGTGGACGTCCCTCGATGACGGCAACCACGGCCGATGAACGCAGAGCGCGCCAGCGCCAGGTGCGCCAGTGCCAGGTGCTTCCGCACTTGGAGCACCAGCGCCAGGTACGCCAGCGCTAGGTGTGCCAGCCGCTCGTTTACCGGCTGTACCAGCGGCTGCGCCTGCTGTTGCAGCCGCGTGCGGCCCCATTTTGGCCTGCTGCGCACGCACAGTGCCATTTGGAGGCCGCACAGCAGACGGCAGCGCACGGCGCAAGCACGCTTTGGTGGCAGCCGGACGCCCAGCGGTGGCACAGAAGCGCGCCGGGCCGGATCAGGGGCGTCGCACGGAGGAGGCGCCGCGTCTGCCCCGCTCGTTCCGCGTGCTGGACATGCCAACAGCGCCAGCGGCCTTCGCGCCTCACGCGATGTCCTCGCCGATGACCACGATGCAGCTCAACGCCGAGGTCATCTCGCTGGCGCTTCACCGCATGTCCGCAGTATCGTTTGCGGAGCTCGGCGTGTCCATGGAGGCCACACGGCAGGCAACCTAGCTACTGCTCCAGTCGCGCAGGGCCAATCAGCGCGCCTCTGACGACAGACCAGCGTCAGACGCGGCAGCCGCACTGCTCTCCGCACCCGCGCGACCTGCGCATGAGCGCAAGATGATCAGCACGCCTAACGCTGCGTTTTTGGATAATTCGCAGGGCATCGTGCTGGTCAACACTCAGGCTCCGCAGCGCATCATGTTCGACATTGGCGCCTTGCCAGTCCTTATCAGCCTGCGCTACTTCCGCCAGCTGGGCCTCTTGTCATCCGACCTAGAGGATTCGCCAACGCGGATCAACACCGCGGCCGGCACGTCCGAGACCGTCACCGGGCGCACGCGGCTGGCCCTTCGCTTCACCTTTCGGCCCAACACTCCGGATGAGACAACCATCCACCGGCATGCGTTGGTCACTCGCTTTGAGGCCTTTGACGTGCTCCTTGGCCAGGACGTTCTCTTTCTTATTGGCGCCGCAGTGGATAACTGGGTGGAGCGGATCTTCTATCGACCCGACTGGCAGTCAGGGGGGACCCGCACTGCATCTGTGCCACTTGACATCTTGATTGTCGCTCAGCTGAGTCCGCCCTGTACGGCTTCATGGCGCTGGACGACGGTCGGTCTGTGGTTCCGACCAATTAGGGGGGAGCCAAGGATGACGAGGTTTCCGTCGGAGCCGACTTACTGGAGACGCAGGAGGAGGATCCCGAGCTGTCGGGTGCCGAGCTCCACCTCACGCCCCAGGAGCAGGCTGACGCTCTGGCCGCACAAGCCAGAGAGACAGTGCGGATCTATGCCGCGCATAACGCCATGATGCGTCAGATGGCAGCAGACGCCGTCGAGGCACACGCCATTGCCACGGCTACCCTTACTGCTGCAGCGTACGCTCATGACGCAGTGACAGTCACAGCAACCATACCTAGGCCACACCCTCCCGCGACGAGCGGACCCTCCTCAAGATCAAACGTCCGCGTACGGCATGACGTGCCTGTGGGGGTCGCCATCCAGTACCGCATGGCCTCCCAGTTGCCCTCACCCGCACCGTCGCACAGGACAGGCGACTTGTGGCCACGTCTGAGGATGAGGCCATGAGGCAGGCAGCGTTCCCGGGCATGTCCAACGACGCGTCATTGAGCAGCGAGGAGGAGGAGTGGCATGAGTGGTCTCAGGAGGCCGCAGAGGAGCCCCCAGCCCAGCCGTCGGCAAAGCCACCGCCGTCCACGCCTACAGCTCGCGTTCGACGCCAGCCTACAGGGCCTCCCGGCTTCAGCTCTCTCTCACACGAGACCACGGCCAATCCCCGTCGAGCCCCTCCATGCGCCGGCGGGACTAGTCGTCCGATACAGCACAACTGTTTGACCAGCAACAAGTGCCGTGACGTCACGCACTTGTTCGCCGGCAACAGCCTGGGCACAGGCTGGCCAGGTCGCGCCTCCGCCAGCACCGCCTCCACGGTTCCTTTCTCCGCCATCGAGCCGAACGTGCGCAGCAGACAGTGGCCAGGTCCAGCATCCTTGGCCCTCGGCGTACAGGTCCTTCCCCCTACGCCGGACCAGCTCTACGCTTTGCACGCCGCACTATGCCACTAGACCGGCGCGCACGCGAGGTCACTCCGATCCGCGAGCATACCAGGGATGCCCGCGACGTCACGCCTCTGCGCGACACTCCCAGGGACGCACGGGAGGTCACTCCTCTTTGCGAGGAGAGAGATGTCACTCCTTTGCGCGAGACGCGCCCGCGCTCAGTCACACCGCCGTATGACGGTTCGCGCAATCTCCGCCCCTGCAAGCATTACGCACAGTCTTCCTCCACCACTGCAGCCCACGCATTATACCAGACGCCGCCTGGCTGGCCTGCCGCCATCCCGCGCAGCCACATAGCCGGCGACGGGCCGTCTGGTTCACCTCCTTATAAGGTGGCCCGCACCGCTGCGCGCCCCCGCGACCGTCATCCTCATACGCACGCCACACGCCCAGGGCTCATGCAGCGCAGCCAGCGGGAGCGCGTCCAACTTGCATCTCTTTCTCCGCTGCGCCCGCGAGTCCAACTCGCCCCACGTCAGCTCGTCCATCCTCGACAGGCGGCACATTGGGACGAGCGCTTTGTTCGCACAGTGCCCATCCAGGCGGATCTTTGCGAGCGTCAGCGTTCGTACTTTGATCAGCGTTCCCAGTTGCCCCAGCGCACCACCACAGAGCAGCTGGCCCATGGCGCTTCACACCACGCCGACTACAGGGCGAGAGATCGGTGGCAGCAGCAGTGCGTTCGCAACGCGCAGGCTCTGGCCCGCCCAGTGCTTGAGGAGGCATTGCAGGACGCGCGTGCGCGCTGGCGCACTTATCAGGCGCATTCTCGCACAGCTCGCCCGCAGCCGCTGCTCGAGCGCATTCCTCGGCTTACTCGCCACTACGCAGAGCTCGCGGTGGCGGCCCTCCGCATGGCGCCCCATCAGCAAAGTCTGCTGCGCTCCTACCCACCCCAGCGCAGATCGGCGATCCCGCCCTGGGCTGTCGCCCCCTTCCTACGCCTATCTACATCGCACAACTCGACGAGCGTCCCGGCGGCATTGTCCTTGTTGAGCTCTTCGCCGGCGTTGCGACAGGGTTGCTGGCCACCCTGCAAGCTGGCATCCCTGTACGTCGGTACGTTTACGTGGACCCCGATGGCGAGGCGCAGTAGGTCGCCTGCAGGCAGATGGCCTTGTGCCACGAGCGTTTCCCGGATGACTTCCCTAAGCATGCCTTCTACCGCGCCCAGACTGACTGGCCCATGGACATCCGCGACATTACAGCCGAGCACATCACGTGCCTCGGGCCCATCGACCTCATCATTGCTGGCTGGGAGTGCCAGGGCTTCTCCATTGCGGGACGGGGCGGAGCGCTCGGTGACCCGCGTACGGCCTTGTTCTGGCACTTGCTCCGCGTTCTCAACATGGTTGAGGATCGCCAGCCGCCGCACACGCTTGCCTGGGTGCTGGAGAACGTAGCTGTCCGCCACGATTCTCGGCCCAACGACAACGACAACTTTTTCCTCTGCAGCAGCTACGTCGGTCGTGAGGCTGTCATCGACGCCGCCCAGATCGGTTCCTTCGCACATCGTGTGCGTGCTTACTTCACCAACCTGGCCATGCCAGGCACGCTTGAGGCATTGGCGGCCGCACATCCACGCCACACGCGCAACGTTGACTCCATCCTCGACGTGGCGCGCCTGGCCCAGGGCGTGGTCGCCCTTCCGCATCCTTCTCAGGCCTAATGTGAGGTTCTCCACGGCGTCACGCGGGCGCTTCCTACGTTTGTATGTTGCTACGACAGCGCGGCCTACGTGGGAGACCAGCGCAGCATGATCATCGACCTCGAGACCGGCATGTTCCAGCGGCCCCGTGCCGTGGAGATGGAGCGTGCGATGGGCTTCCCTCCGCACCTCACACAAGTGGACAGCATCACCGAGGTCAATCGCGTGCGTCTCCTTGGCCAGGCTATCAATGCCAACGTCTTGACGTGGCTCCTCCTGCAGACACAGGCCCTGACTCCCCTCTACGCCCAGGCTCGTCATCTTGAGATGGACTAGTCCTACAACGCCCTGGACTGCAATTCCGACGACGACGGCCGCGCCCCGCCTGGTACGACCTGGCATTCCCAGCGCGAGGGCCCTGATTCCCAGCAGCCACCTGCGCCGCGTCCGGGTCCTGGTTCTGGTTTGCTGGGGGGGGGAAGGAGGAGACAAGAGTCCTCACAGCGACCCAGGGAGTTTCGCTCCCCGCTTCTTTTTCCACGCTCTCAGCCACCGACAGGTGGTGCAGGGCAGATGGCAGCAGCTGCCAAGGAGAGGGCACCCGAGGCAGGCCGAGCGCAGCCAGCTGCAAGGCAGGGGACGCCTGCAGTCATGCCAGCAGCAGGGCAAGAGGCGCCAGCTGCAGCGCAGGAGCCACCACCAGCGGTCCCTACTTGGAAGCTGGGGGGAACTCTCACTGAGGCACAGGCTGCTCAGCTGACAGCATTGCTGGATGCTCGGCGCAATGCCAGCTTTGCCAGCGGCATGCACGATCTTGGACGCTACACAGGCGACCCTATGAGGATACTCCTCCAGACAGACGTGCCCATCTTCCAGAAGCGCTATCGATACAGCCGCTTTAAGGACAACCTGATCAGCACGGAGACAGGCAAGCTAGAGGAGTGTCAGCTCATTCGTGAGTCTGCCTCCACCTACGCTGCGCCCACAGTCATGCCAGCTAANCACGCCAGGAGTCTGCGATGCTGCCATCCACGACAATGCGCCCAGCTCCGGCTCGCCAGCCCCAGCAGCAGCAGCCCCAGCGCTCTCAGCTGTCCCAGCAGACCCAGCAACGCGGGGCTCCGCGTGGCTGCATTTCTATGGCTGCCACGATGAGCGACCCCTGTTGGTCTTGCGAGAAGACGAGCCACTCTCACCACAACTGCACTGTTGCGCAGAATAGCAAGCTCGGTGACTGTACCTACTGTAGCAAGGCCGGCCACCTGCAGATCGTATGTCTGCAGAAGAAGCGCGACGTCAAGAACGGACGCGCTCGGGACGGCCCTGCGCCCGCAGCAGGACTTCGGGGCATGCGTAACCCTCGCACGGGTGGACGTCCCTCGATGACGGCAACCACGGCCGATGAACGCAGAGCGCGCCAGCGCCAGGTGCGCCAGTGCCAGGTGCTTCCGCACTTGGAGCACCAGCGCCAGGTACGCCAGCGCTAGGTGTGCCAGCCGCTCGTTTACCGGCTGTACCAGCGGCTGCGCCTGCTGTTGCAGCCGCGTGCGGCCCCATTTTGGCCTGCTGCGCACGCACAGTGCCATTTGGAGGCCGCACAGCAGACGGCAGCGCACGGCGCAAGCACGCTTTGGTGGCAGCCGGACGCCCAGCGGTGGCACAGAAGCGCGCCGGGCCGGATCAGGGGCGTCGCACGGAGGAGGCGCCGCGTCTGCCCCGCTCGTTCCGCGTGCTGGACATGCCAACAGCGCCAGCGGCCTTCGCGCCTCACGCGATGTCCTCGCCGATGACCACGATGCAGCTCAACGCCGAGGTCATCTCGCTGGCGCTTCACCGCATGTCCGCAGTATCGTTTGCGGAGCTCGGCGTGTCCATGGAGGCCACACGGCAGGCAACCTAGCTACTGCTCCAGTCGCGCAGGGCCAATCAGCGCGCCTCTGACGACAGACCAGCGTCAGACGCGGCAGCCGCACTGCTCTCCGCACCCGCGCGACCTGCGCATGAGCGCAAGATGATCAGCACGCCTAACGCTGCGTTTTTGGATAATTCGCAGGGCATCGTGCTGGTCAACACTCAGGCTCCGCAGCGCATCATGTTCGACATTGGCGCCTTGCCAGTCCTTATCAGCCTGCGCTACTTCCGCCAGCTGGGCCTCTTGTCATCCGACCTAGAGGATTCGCCAACGCGGATCAACACCGCGGCCGGCACGTCCGAGACCGTCACCGGGCGCACGCGGCTGGCCCTTCGCTTCACCTTTCGGCCCAACACTCCGGATGAGACAACCATCCACCGGCATGCGTTGGTCACTCGCTTTGAGGCCTTTGACGTGCTCCTTGGCCAGGACGTTCTCTTTCTTATTGGCGCCGCAGTGGATAACTGGGTGGAGCGGATCTTCTATCGACCCGACTGGCAGTCAGGGGGGACCCGCACTGCATCTGTGCCACTTGACATCTTGATTGTCGCTCAGCTGAGTCCGCCCTGTACGGCTTCATGGCGCTGGACGACGGTCGGTCTGTGGTTCCGACCAATTAGGGGGGAGCCAAGGATGACGAGGTTTCCGTCGGAGCCGACTTACTGGAGACGCAGGAGGAGGATCCCGAGCTGTCGGGTGCCGAGCTCCACCTCACGCCCCAGGAGCAGGCTGACGCTCTGGCCGCACAAGCCAGAGAGACAGTGCGGATCTATGCCGCGCATAACGCCATGATGCGTCAGATGGCAGCAGACGCCGTCGAGGCACACGCCATTGCCACGGCTACCCTTACTGCTGCAGCGTACGCTCATGACGCAGTGACAGTCACAGCAACCATACCTAGGCCACACCCTCCCGCGACGAGCGGACCCTCCTCAAGATCAAACGTCCGCGTACGGCATGACGTGCCTGTGGGGGTCGCCATCCAGTACCGCATGGCCTCCCAGTTGCCCTCACCCGCACCGTCGCACAGGACAGGCGACTTGTGGCCACGTCTGAGGATGAGGCCATGAGGCAGGCAGCGTTCCCGGGCATGTCCAACGACGCGTCATTGAGCAGCGAGGAGGAGGAGTGGCATGAGTGGTCTCAGGAGGCCGCAGAGGAGCCCCCAGCCCAGCCGTCGGCAAAGCCACCGCCGTCCACGCCTACAGCTCGCGTTCGACGCCAGCCTACAGGGCCTCCCGGCTTCAGCTCTCTCTCACACGAGACCACGGCCAATCCCCGTCGAGCCCCTCCATGCGCCGGCGGGACTAGTCGTCCGATACAGCACAACTGTTTGACCAGCAACAAGTGCCGTGACGTCACGCACTTGTTCGCCGGCAACAGCCTGGGCACAGGCTGGCCAGGTCGCGCCTCCGCCAGCACCGCCTCCACGGTTCCTTTCTCCGCCATCGAGCCGAACGTGCGCAGCAGACAGTGGCCAGGTCCAGCATCCTTGGCCCTCGGCGTACAGGTCCTTCCCCCTACGCCGGACCAGCTCTACGCTTTGCACGCCGCACTATGCCACTAGACCGGCGCGCACGCGAGGTCACTCCGATCCGCGAGCATACCAGGGATGCCCGCGACGTCACGCCTCTGCGCGACACTCCCAGGGACGCACGGGAGGTCACTCCTCTTTGCGAGGAGAGAGATGTCACTCCTTTGCGCGAGACGCGCCCGCGCTCAGTCACACCGCCGTATGACGGTTCGCGCAATCTCCGCCCCTGCAAGCATTACGCACAGTCTTCCTCCACCACTGCAGCCCACGCATTATACCAGACGCCGCCTGGCTGGCCTGCCGCCATCCCGCGCAGCCACATAGCCGGCGACGGGCCGTCTGGTTCACCTCCTTATAAGGTGGCCCGCACCGCTGCGCGCCCCCGCGACCGTCATCCTCATACGCACGCCACACGCCCAGGGCTCATGCAGCGCAGCCAGCGGGAGCGCGTCCAACTTGCATCTCTTTCTCCGCTGCGCCCGCGAGTCCAACTCGCCCCACGTCAGCTCGTCCATCCTCGACAGGCGGCACATTGGGACGAGCGCTTTGTTCGCACAGTGCCCATCCAGGCGGATCTTTGCGAGCGTCAGCGTTCGTACTTTGATCAGCGTTCCCAGTTGCCCCAGCGCACCACCACAGAGCAGCTGGCCCATGGCGCTTCACACCACGCCGACTACAGGGCGAGAGATCGGTGGCAGCAGCAGTGCGTTCGCAACGCGCAGGCTCTGGCCCGCCCAGTGCTTGAGGAGGCATTGCAGGACGCGCGTGCGCGCTGGCGCACTTATCAGGCGCATTCTCGCACAGCTCGCCCGCAGCCGCTGCTCGAGCGCATTCCTCGGCTTACTCGCCACTACGCAGAGCTCGCGGTGGCGGCCCTCCGCATGGCGCCCCATCAGCAAAGTCTGCTGCGCTCCTACCCACCCCAGCGCAGATCGGCGATCCCGCCCTGGGCTGTCGCCCCCTTCCTACGCCTATCTACATCGCACAACTCGACGAGCGTCCCGGCGGCATTGTCCTTGTTGAGCTCTTCGCCGGCGTTGCGACAGGGTTGCTGGCCACCCTGCAAGCTGGCATCCCTGTACGTCGGTACGTTTACGTGGACCCCGATGGCGAGGCGCAGTAGGTCGCCTGCAGGCAGATGGCCTTGTGCCACGAGCGTTTCCCGGATGACTTCCCTAAGCATGCCTTCTACCGCGCCCAGACTGACTGGCCCATGGACATCCGCGACATTACAGCCGAGCACATCACGTGCCTCGGGCCCATCGACCTCATCATTGCTGGCTGGGAGTGCCAGGGCTTCTCCATTGCGGGACGGGGCGGAGCGCTCGGTGACCCGCGTACGGCCTTGTTCTGGCACTTGCTCCGCGTTCTCAACATGGTTGAGGATCGCCAGCCGCCGCACACGCTTGCCTGGGTGCTGGAGAACGTAGCTGTCCGCCACGATTCTCGGCCCAACGACAACGACAACTTTTTCCTCTGCAGCAGCTACGTCGGTCGTGAGGCTGTCATCGACGCCGCCCAGATCGGTTCCTTCGCACATCGTGTGCGTGCTTACTTCACCAACCTGGCCATGCCAGGCACGCTTGAGGCATTGGCGGCCGCACATCCACGCCACACGCGCAACGTTGACTCCATCCTCGACGTGGCGCGCCTGGCCCAGGGCGTGGTCGCCCTTCCGCATCCTTCTCAGGCCTAATGTGAGGTTCTCCACGGCGTCACGCGGGCGCTTCCTACGTTTGTATGTTGCTACGACAGCGCGGCCTACGTGGGAGACCAGCGCAGCATGATCATCGACCTCGAGACCGGCATGTTCCAGCGGCCCCGTGCCGTGGAGATGGAGCGTGCGATGGGCTTCCCTCCGCACCTCACACAAGTGGACAGCATCACCGAGGTCAATCGCGTGCGTCTCCTTGGCCAGGCTATCAATGCCAACGTCTTGACGTGGCTCCTCCTGCAGACACAGGCCCTGACTCCCCTCTACGCCCAGGCTCGTCATCTTGAGATGGACTAGTCCTACAACGCCCTGGACTGCAATTCCGACGACGACGGCCGCGCCCCGCCTGGTACGACCTGGCATTCCCAGCGCGAGGGCCCTGATTCCCAGCAGCCACCTGCGCCGCGTCCGGGTCCTGGTTCTGGTTTGCTGGGGGGGGGAAGGAGGAGACAAGAGTCCTCACAGCGACCCAGGGAGTTTCGCTCCCCGCTTCTTTTTCCACGCTCTCAGCCACCGACAGGTGGTGCAGGGCAGATGGCAGCAGCTGCCAAGGAGAGGGCACCCGAGGCAGGCCGAGCGCAGCCAGCTGCAAGGCAGGGGACGCCTGCAGTCATGCCAGCAGCAGGGCAAGAGGCGCCAGCTGCAGCGCAGGAGCCACCACCAGCGGTCCCTACTTGGAAGCTGGGGGGAACTCTCACTGAGGCACAGGCTGCTCAGCTGACAGCATTGCTGGATGCTCGGCGCAATGCCAGCTTTGCCAGCGGCATGCACGATCTTGGACGCTACACAGGCGACCCTATGAGGATACTCCTCCAGACAGACGTGCCCATCTTCCAGAAGCGCTATCGATACAGCCGCTTTAAGGACAACCTGATCAGCACGGAGACAGGCAAGCTAGAGGAGTGTCAGCTCATTCGTGAGTCTGCCTCCACCTACGCTGCGCCCACAGTCATGCCAGCTAAGAAGGACGCCTCAAGCAATTGGTATGAGAAGAGGATGTGCGGTGACTATCGTAAGCTTAACGAGGTCACTGAGCAGGACATATACCCTATGCGGACCCCTGACGAGATCTTCGACGACATCGGCGCTTGTACTTGGTTCTCGGTGCTGAATTTGAGGCAGGGCTTCAACCAGATACCCATTGTGGAGGAGGACCAGCATAAGACGACTTTTTGGGGATCGCAACGTCTCTACGAGTGGAGGGTCATGCCCTTCGGCTTGAAGAACGCCTTTGCCACCTTCCAGCGAGTCATGGATAAGGAGCTGGCAGGGCTCTCCTTTGCCCGGTGCTACATCGATGACGTGCTCGTCTTCAGTGAGACGTTTGAGGACCACGTGGCGCATATAACTACAGTCCTGGACCGCTTGGAGGCCGTTGGGCTCAAGTGTCATCCAGGCAAGTGCACCTTTGGGACCCGGGAGGTGGAGTATCTCGAGCATCTTCTGTCTTCCAGTGGTTTGGCTCCTCAACTGGCCAAGATCTCGGCCATCACAGGCATCCCGCCGCCGACCGACCTCTCGCAGTCGAGGGCCTTCCTTGGCATCGCCAACTACTATCGCTGCTTTGTGCTTGGGTTCAGCGAGCTGGCCAAGCCGCTCAACGACTTGCTACGCAAGGGCGTTGCCTACGTATGGGGACCAAAGCAGCAGGCGGCGTTTGACAAGCTCAAGGAGCTATTGGTGAGCGCCCCAGTACTACGGCGGCCTGACTATCAAAAGCCCTTCATCCTCCACACCGAGTGGTCGCAGACAGGGCTTGGAGCAGTGCTGGTGGAGGAGCATGACGGCTTCGAGCATGTGGTAGCGTACGCCACCCGCAGCAACAACCGTGCCGAGGGCAACTACGGGGAGTGCTTGGCAGCGATATGGGCGATTGTGCATTTCAGGCACTGTCTCTACGGCACCCACTTCCGCTTGGTCACCGACCATCAGCCACTCAAGTGGCTCATGACGTCGGAGCGCCTGACAGGCAAGTACGCACGGTGGGCGCTCATCTTGCAGGAGTACACCTTTGACGTGCACCCTGGACGCTGACGGCCTCAGCCGCAACCCATTGCCCTCTTCGCGAGACCTCACGGTAGCCCGCCACGATGAGGATGAGCCAGTGGCCTGGCACGCGGTGGCATTCCTGGCCTTCACCGTTGACGGCAACGTGCGGCCTGCAGGGCTCACTAGCCTAGGCATGGTGAGTGTCACCACTCGGCGACTGGCTTTGGCAGCAGCTGAGGAGCAGGACAGCTGGCAGCGCGGGCCCGAGGACGTGTGGGACGACACCCCGGTGCTGCAGTACGTCACGGCCAAGGAGTTGGTCCCAGGTATTAGTGCGCGCGAGCGTGACCGCGTCCTCAAGCGCAGCCGGGACTTCGTTTTCATGGAGGGGCGCATGCGGCGAGTGATGGCGGACGGCTCTGTCTTGGTGGTCCCTAAGCCCGCTATACGCAGCCAGTTGGTGCGACGTGTGCACAAGACGCTTGGACACTTTGGTGTTAAGCGCACTCTTAGCCTCCTCCAGGCTAAGTACTGGTGGCACGGCATGACTAAGGTCGTCGCCGACGTCGTCAGCAACTGCACACTTTGCGACCGGGTGCGCTCAAGCTTCACAGCCCGCACCGTCGTTCTCAGCCCTCTCCCTATTCAGGGGCTGTTCTACAGGTGGTCGCTCGACTTGGCTCGGGAGCTGCCCAAGTCCCGCCGAGGCAACCTCTATGTCTTGGTGATGATTGAGCACATGTCCAAGTGGATCGAGCTTGTGCCGTTGCCCAGCAAGGCCAGCGAGGGGATTTCCCAGGTTTTCCTCGATCAGGTCCTTAGCCGCTTTGGCGGCTGCGCTGAGGTCCTCACCGACCAAGGCAAAGAGTTCCAGGGCAGCTTTCAGAAGCTGCTAGAGCACTCGATGATCGTCCACCGCACCACCTCCCGTGACCATCCCCAGGCTGACGGCCTCGCAGAGCGCATGGTGCAGACCGTCAAGCTTGGGCTGCGGAAGTACTGCCTGGCCCACGTCAGCACCCACTGGGACGACGCCCTCCCATGGTTGGCTATGGGGTACAGGTTCAGCAAGCAGGCCTCCTTGGCCTCGCATTCTCCCTACTTCCTTCTCTACGGCCGACAGCCAGTCCTGCCCGCAACAGCCAGGACCGTGGCCGAGAACGATTTGGACTTGGACAGTCCCGAGACGTGGAGCGCTCTTATCGGGCAGCGTGCACAGCTCTTTCGGCGCCTGATGCCCATGGCCATGGACAACCTCAGCATTGCTCAGCACTGCGACACACTGAGGTATGCTATGACCCGTGGAGGAGCCTATCGCTCGCGAGTATTGCAGTTTTCCGCAATTGACTTCGTGTACCTGCGACGCCAGACGAAGAACACCCTCGACACCAGCAGCTCGTCCGTCATCCTGCGCGTCAGACGTGTCTTGGCATCAGGCGTTCTGGAGCTGGAAGGCGCAGATGGCCGTCTTCACAAGGACCACACAAAGATATGTGGACCATGCCACCTTCCTAACCTTGACATGCAGGTTCGTCCCATTGACGCGAGGCCGCCCAAGGACTGGGCGTGCCAAATCTGCCACAGCCCCGGCCAGGAGGCCAGGATGCTGCTTTGCGACAGCTGCAACCTCGGCTTCCACATCGGCTGCCTTGACCCACCGCTGGTCCGCGTGCCATCTAGAGACTGTGTCTGTAGCGACTGCACTACTTTAGCTTTAGACAGCGATCACAACCCATCAGCTGGTGGCTGAGAGCTGGGGGGGGAATTAAACATTTGACTCTTGACTGTCGTTTGGCTATAAAGTCACATGTATTGTAGACTTCATTGCAGCAAAGCCTGCTTGCATAGTATGCATTGCTTGTATCAATAATACGCACCCGACCTCCTACCGCACGACAGCTGTCATGATTTATCAAGTCGAGGTTGACGTACAAAACCAAGCTCTACATGTGTGAACCATCAACCTAGGAAGACCAACTTTGCATTGACTTTACGCATCCATATGTTGACCTTCTCTAGATTTCCAAGTCACCAAAGTGTAGCGCGTCGAAGCATCCTCCGAATGGCACCGGTTTCGCGTCATTTGGTTAATTATCGAGCGAGATAGACGCGATCTAGTCCGCACCCCTTTCGGCACCTCAAGGACCCCTAGCTTTGTGCGCACAAATCCGCGAGCCCTTTAGACTACATAAGTCTTGCATTTCCATAGTATAAGTGCATCATTGAGGCTATAACTTGGTGACTGCCTCACTTGCCCCTAGAGGAAGCTTCCTCAAGTTCCAGATTCACTTTGAGGCGCTATCTAGGTAGAACCACCCAAGATAAGCTCCACCAATGAGAGACACTTAGCATATTTTACGTGCTTTGCTTTGATTGGTTTGAGTTATGCTTAGCCTATAGGAGTGCCAGTACATGCCTTGTACACATTAGTGGACATAGGAGAGCCTCCTAGAATGACTACATGCATTGGATCCGCCGCATACGACGCCGGGTTTCCAGGAGTATAAGTACTAGAGATGTCCCTAGAGGAACATCTTTTGAGAAGTCCCATTATGCCAGTTGTAAGTCACAGAGTTTATCAGTAAAGCTTACACTTTTATCTCTTGTGTTTTCAGGACCACTTAGTCTCTCTCTTGTGAAGAGCAAGCCTTGCTGGCTTCCAGTCACTAGAAGAACTTCACAAGTGGTGAGCAAAGTCACAGCTTATACCCCCTGCCATAGGACTACTCTTGAAGATCATGATGTGCTTCTAGTGATCTTTTGGGTCAGACTTCATTAGTTGTTTTCCTACCAGATTACAGTCTTGAGGTGCTCACTCTGGAGAGTACACACTCCTTGTTAATTAAAACATTTGACTCTTGATTGTCGTTTGGCTATAAAGCCACACGTATTATAGACTTCATTGCAGCAAAGCTTGCTTGCATATTATGCATTGCTTGTATCAATAATACGCACCCGACCTCCTATCGCACGACTGGGGGAGGAGTGCAACGATCTGAGCTTTTTTAGGCGTATTTGGGACGTTTTCCGGATTACCTAAAATACGTTATACTATTTATTGTACATTATTTGATAAAGGATTTCATCACATTGAATTATTCCCTACACGCGTGTGCCGATAATTCCCGGTCGATTGGCAAAATGACCGAGATACTATTGCAAAAAGCGTCGTAACGTAATTCGACTACTTCGCAAAAGTACGACATAATTATTCATGAAGTTACTTTGATTAATTATGAGATGATAACTTAATTAATCATTGTTTGATTAAGTTAATTTGATTGTCATTATTTCGGATAATGCACAGTCACAGATTTCGAATTTACGATCAGTCGTTAATACGAACAAACAGTCGTAAAATTCAAACGACACATAACATGCAAAGCGACTTTGCATTGAGCGAATTCGAACCCGCGACCTGTCGTTTGACACGTTCACACCTAACTGATTGGTGAAAGAGTTTTTAGAACTACCGGTGCATGACAAAAAGCATGTGTACGCGACTCCGCGAACAGTCGCGACTTTTCGAAAAGTCGCGAGAACGCAAAAACGCCCGTTCGGCGCAATACGGTTTTTCAAAAACCGTCAAAAAGTCTCCAAACGGCCTGTAGTTAAAGTACTTAGTGAAATATAATACTTTATCTATTCAAGACAAGGATCTTTGAACAGAAGTGGTAGCTTCTTGGAAGAGAGATGGCTTCTTGAAAAGTAATATATTTTTGGAATTTGGCAAGTACAAGAGTGATTATGGAATCTTTTTCTATGCTCTAGCTCTTGTTTATGTACTTGCTACATAAGTAATTTCTGGGAAGGTGCATGTTGATGTGTTGGCACCCAACACATCCCAAAACTTGCCACCTCTTTCTAGAATAATGTACACACGTCCTTTTGACCTTAAAATGGCACATTTGACTTTTGCCACATGGAGTTCTTCTAGGTCCTTTCTCTAACTTCGAAAATGCCTTAGAAGGTTCAAAGGACATGAACCAAGTCACTAGAGTATCTATTCACACTTGAAGCCACACAATAATACTCCAAATATATTCTAAAGCATTAAAATATATGCAAACTCATATATTATAACTCAAATCACTACACGACCAAACGGCGCATTTCGAGCATTTAGCCGAAATGGGTCGTACCCCTTTGCCTGTTTTGGTTGACATGAACCAGTGCCCTAGGTGGTCACTCGAAGCACTCCAGTGCCTCACGTCGTGCAGGTATAAATACCTGTCGAATCATTGTGAGTGCAACTCTCACAAGCACACATTCTACGTTAGTTTTCATTTTCGCTTTCTCGAGGATTTGTCAATTTGCACAAGTATATAGGATATCTTTCCACTTCATTTAAATATTCCTTGAATACCGAGGAAAGATTCTCTTGAAAAGAAGAAACGTTACAGAGGATGCCATGACAAATTTTGGGAACTAGATAAATCGTCGACGAGTCAAGACATTATGTGCAATATGAAGGCTTATTGCTTCTCCTTCATTGTGTGGCAATTATACGCAGATGCCCTACGGCTTGACACTCTCGTCAGCAACCGTGCTCTTTCGATTGACTTTTAACTACCTTAGGGATGTTGTCAGATTCTCAGTCACGACTGTTGCATCTGTGCTAGTGATAAGGATAGTTCGCATTACTCCTCCGTGTCAACAGCAAGCTAACTTCGATCTTGCACTTTCATTCTAAATTATCAAATTTTTACCGTTCTTCTGCTCTTCAAATGCCCATTCATGAGTGAGTTGCTCATCTTACAAAATTAACAAAAAAGCAATTCAGCGTCATTATACTCTTAACCAAATTGATAAACACCACAGACTGTGTGTATGAAACATCTTTTCGGATTCTCTCGAAGACACCTGCCCAGTAGATCTCATCAGTTTCTGCATACGTAAGAAAATTGTTAGCCGTTTGATCATTGAAGCATATTAGCAACGATTTTGCCCTGAGATTCGCAATTTTTTTCCACTGGTCATCTTAACAAGTGAACGTCCATCACTGACTCTCACCCAAACATGCATTCTGCCCGACTTTGCTGCGAAGAATCGCTCGCTGTAGAGGTTCTCACCATTTGTAACGTTTTGCAGCCTCTTGTTTACTCGTCCCACGGGTTGTCAAGAAGCTCATGCGTCTCACGTTCTTGTGGACGCCCGCTTTCGTTGGAACTTTCACATACTCCACAAGATATTTTGTGCGACCACTCCTCAACAGCATAAATGGTTGAATTTTTGCTTGCCTCGCTCTCAGGTGGGCTTGTGCGGACCTTTCAAGTTTCAATTTCTAATGTTCTTGGAGAATCTAGGTCACCTTAAAAGAAATTTTTTTCTCGTAAGTAGGACGAAAGCATCTACTTCTTATGCAGGCTCTTCGCTCGTGTTGATGGGTTGCCAACAATTCTACTTTGAATAAATCACTCTAGAGCAATTGAAAAGGGCATTGTAAGGTCATAGAATTGTAGGGTGGATTTTTATGGTCATTTTTTATATAAAATTCATTGAATTTGGTTAAGGATTGAGTAAGTTATAAATTTCCAAAGTTTTATTAATTTTAAGGTCAGTTGACGATTGTCCTCAATTCGTGGTGAGCGCGACCGTCGGATTGACCGACAGCGTTGAGCGATCTAGGCCGTTAGAATGAATTCGAACCTTCACGAAATTTTAATTGCCGCGAAGTGCCGACCAAGTCGATTGAACTAGAAGTTTCGGATTAGCCGAGCGCGCTTAAGTTAGTATATTCTTGACATTCCGATGCATGTATGTGGACGTCAAATCGACCCAACACGTCAAATCAGGCTGATCTGGCCTACTCACGAATATGATTTGACAAACGCTTAGAATCTTTGTTGCTAAGCGGCCCTCCCTCCTAGAGTGGAGGAGTAGGCATAATTTCTTCATTTCTCATCAATTTTCACTTTTGTAAATGTCTACAGGTTTGTAATGACAAGGTATTTCGTTTTATTCTCTTCATGAGCTCATTCTTGCTACTCATAATGTTTAGTAATTTTCCAAAGCGTTCTTGGTGATATGCGGCCGCACTCTTGAGCAGTTAGTTTGGTTCCTCTTAAGTTAGTACGCTTCTACTAGGGCTCTCTGCCCCTTTCAAAAATTGAATTCATAGAAAATTGCCTTCACAGGCTTTCGCTTTACTTTGATAGTACAGTTTACAAAATTCCGATTTCTACAACAAACCTATGCTGGTCTGCTTGGGCCTCTTGCCCTTAACCACGCTTGCATGCTCTTCATTGCAAGTTAGACCCTTTCGGTTCTTACCAGTTGTTTCTTAATTAAAAAAACACAGCAATTGAAATGTGAATTATGAGAGTTCAAAATGTGAGGTATGACTCATCAATTGAAGTGTTCTTCGTAGGCTTATTGTTCATCCTAATTTTGCTTTAGCATCACCTAGCAAATCTAATCCGCAAGCTTCAATTTGCCGGGGAGTCAACCCACCCTGAGAAATCTTGAGATCTAAGTTTTATGTACAAACTTGGATTGGCACGAGCAATATATAGTTGTTTCTCAAAGCAAAAGATTCTCAAAGCGTCGGCAGAAGGGTGGTTTCTCGGGCTTTGGAAACTCCTTCTTTGTTGCTCCTCCTTCTCGCAGGTGCTTGCGTGGCCGTCTCCAGTCTTGTTGTGGGCAGTCCTACGACTGACCTGGCTTGCATCTACCCACCCGTCTGAACGTGACAGGATTCGCTCTAATTGACATCGTCAATCTGCACGTGTGACGGGGATAGACCTCAGTCCTGCGCTGACCTTGACAGGTCAGCCCATCTGGTCGGTTGGAGTCAAAAGTCGCTGCGTACTTGGGACTTGCCTCGATATCTACCACGCGTGCCAGACCGTCATTTGCTGACAGGAGCGACAGCAATCGGTGACACAAGAAAACGCACCAGAATGATGGAATCCCACGAGTCACTAGGAGTCACCAGTTGTACTGAGTTGTACCATGTATTTGACTGAACTACGTGGAGCGACGAGTCAAAGTTGCGGAAGCCAAATGGCATAAAACACCTAAAAAATGGTCGCAAGTGAGGACATAAATGGTGATTTGTCGAAACACATCGACAAAGCAATCCATATAAAGTAATCTGGGACGGAGTGACAACCTGACGTGTATTCTATTAACCGGCAACGTGGCTCCCTTGAGGCTTGCCTCTCTGATAATTGATTATTGATCCTATCAGGTCCTACAAGACCCAGACAAGACCTAGGCCATGCTTAAAATTGCCTCCCCTGGTGGTCCCTCACGTACACATTGGCCACCTCGTATGCGACAGCATTTTGCCTGCATATGCCTCCATCATCTGGCAACTGTCTGGCGTCATATGCTGATGATTGACGGCTGCTGTGTGTTGGTGTGATGATCCCTTTCTTGCACAAGATTCTGCAGCCAGCCGCGGGATGTTCCGGATGTGTTCCGGTGTGTTGTGGACCATTTTTTGTTCGAAGTTCGGACAGGCAGGGTGTAAACTTACCTCATTTTTTGTGCTTTTTCGATTCTAGAATATATTTGTATGAGTGGTTTTTTTGTTTCGAGATTAGTTCTTGGCCGCTATTTTGACTTTGATAAATGATCGCCATCCATCGTACTCCGTTCCTTTCTCGCAAGCACCAGGAGATAATTTCCATGCATGACTTCGGAGCATTTCGGAGTCCGGACCACTTCGGAGGGCCCCTCAAAGCGCGAAGGAGCATGGGAACCTTCAATAAGCGTACGAAATACACGAAACGATACCGGATGCTTTTATCCAAGCAGCTGCCACGTAAATAGCTGAGACTGAAATTAGTAGCAAGCAGAACTCTGAAAGTTGCTACTTGTCCCTCCTTGCATGGTCCGTGTTTCCTTATCCTCGCCCGTTTATGGTCTTCCTGGACCCTCGCCTAATCCTCTCATCTCAACACTCACGGAAACTGTAGCAGCCCGGTGACTCTGCAGCGTCAAGAACTGCCCCAACTTGTTTCGTATAATTCCACTTCCTTCTCAGCTGGCCATTATATCCTGACGGCGCTTTTCTGAGTGCACTTTGGCATCTATTTCTTTTTTCCCTACTACTGTTTACAATCTTTAGAGTCCATGCACTATACCAGCAGTAGAAACTGGCAGCTTGCAAGGCACGGCCTGAGCCTCTCACTCCTCCCCCTTCTCATACACTGGTCTGCGCTCATGGCTCCTTGCTGCTGTTGTTGAGCTCCTGTACCATATATACATTATATACATATTTTCTACATAAGTAAATAGGCCTTCAATTTCTTCCCATTTTCCCCCTTTTTTTGGTCCAATTTCAAGGCGAGACAATGCCGACATTAGCTGCCAGCCATCTAATTTCTGACCTCCAGAAAGTCCCTAAGGAGATATCGTTCAGCTACCTCTACGACAAGAAGGGGTCTGACTTGTATGAGAGGATCACTGAGCTCGAGGAGTACTACCCCTTCTTGGCTGAGGAGAATCTCCTGAAGCAGCATGCGGAGGATATTCTGGAGCATATTCCACCTGGCACTGTGGTGGTCGAGCTCGGGTGTGGAACCGCCCGCAAAACGGCTCAAATCTTGAACGCTTTGATGAAGCGCGACGGAAGGTACGAGTATGGGCTGAAATTGAAGGAAATAGTCCGTTAGTTAGCAGATGTCACAACATGTGGTTCTTTTCCAATCAAATACGTCTGAGGTTTACCAGGAACGGAGATGATCTATACGTCTCCCTTCAATTTGGAAAAATCTGGAATTCAATTCGTAATGGGCTATGACTTTCTGCAAGCAAAGGGTGTGAAGATGAGAAGTTCCCCCGCTGTGTATCTGCTCGCTCAATAAGAAGATAGTGGCCATCAAGAAGATCACAGTGTCATGCTCCAGATGGATTTCTTGAACTTCTTTGGCTCCTCACTTCATGGTCCTGCGTCCTGCCCCCCTCTTTCTTGCTTTCATTGATAACTTTTACAATCAATGAGTAAGTGAAAGACAACGGGCACCTCTTGTATTTCTTACCCCCCCCTTTGTCATCGTCACTTTTTTTTTTTTTTTTTTTT
>WELA01003863.1:76803-93909 GCA_009602735.1 Mesotaenium endlicherianum
TGACCAAATGACGTGAATCCGGTGCCATTCGGAAGGTGACTCGACGCGCTACACTTTGGTGACTTGGAAATTGAGAAAAGGTCAACGTATGGATGCGTAAAGTCTATGCAAAGTCGGCCTTCCTAGGTTGATGGTTCACACATGAGGAGCTCGGTTTCGTGTGGCAACCTCGACTCAATAAATCATGTCAGCTGTCGTGCGTTAAGAGATCAGGTGTGCACTGTCGGCATGAGCAACACACAATAGACAAGCAGGGTTTGCTGCAATGAAGTCTATAATACAAATGGCTTTATAGCCGAAAAAGGGAGTCGAGCGTCAAATGTTTTAATTCCCCCCCCAGCTCTCAGCCTCTAGCTGATGAGCTGTTGTACGCTGCCTAAGGCTAGCTCAGTGCAGTCTCCGCAGAACCAGTCGTCAGCGGGCACGCGGGCTAGCGGCGGGTCGAGGCAGCCGATGTGGAAGCCGAGGTTGCAGCTGTCGCAGAGTAGCATCTTGGCCTCCTGGCCAGTGCTGTGACAAATCTGGCACGCCCTGTCCTTGGGCGGCCGCGCGTCGTGGGGACGGACCTGTAAGTCAAGGTTAGGAAGGTGGCACGGTCCACAGTTCTTCGTGTGGTCCTTGTGAAGACGGCCATCTGCGCCTTCCAGCTCCAGGACCCCTGACGCCAAGGCACGCTTGACGCGCAGGATGACCGGTGAGCTGCTGGTGTCGAGGGTGTTCTTCGTCTGGCGTCGCAGGTACACGAAGTCACCTGCGGAAAACTGCAACACCCGCGGATGATAGGCTCCTCCACGAGTCATGGCGTACCTCATAAGTCGCGATGCTGTGCGATGCTGAGGTTATCCATGGCCATGGGCATCAGGCGCTGGAAGAGCTGAGCACGCTGCCCGATAAGAGCGCTCCATGTGTCGGGACTGTCCAAGTCCAAGACGTTCTCGGCCACAGTCCTGGCTGCGGCTGGCAGGATGGGCTGTCGGCCGTAGAGAAGGAAGTAGGGAGAGTGAGAGGCCAGGGAGGCCTGCTTACTGAACCTGTACCCCATCGCCAGCCAAGGGAGGGCGTCGTCCCAGTGGGTACGGTCGTGGGCAAGGCAGTACTTCCGCAACCCTAGCTTGACGGTCTGCACCATGCGCTCGGCGAGGCCGTCAGCCTGAGGATGATCGCGGGAGGTGGTGCGGTGGTCGATCATAGAGCGCTCTAGCAGCTTCTGAAAGCTGCCCTGGAACTCCTTGCCCTGGTCGGTCAGCACCTCAGCGCAGCCGCCAAAACGGCTAAGGACCTGATTGAGGAAGGCCTGAGCGATCCCCTCACTGGCCTTGCTGGGCAAGGGCACGAGCTCGATCCACTTGGACATGTGCTCAATCATCACCAAGACGTAGAGGTTGCCCTGGCGAGACTTGGGCAGCTCTCCAGCCAAGTCAAGCGACCACCTGTAGAACAGCCCCTGAATAGGAAGGGGGCTGAGGGCAACGGTGCGCGCTGTGAAGCTCGAGCGCACACGGTCGCAGAGAGTGCAGCTGCTGACGACAGCGGCGACGACCTTAGTCATGCCGTGCCACCAGTACTCGGCTTGAAGAAGACTGAGGGTGCGCTTGACACCGAAGTGCCCGAGGGACTCGTGCACTCGGCGCACGAGCTGACTACGTATGGCAAGCTCAGGGACCACCAGGACGGAGCCGTCTGCCATCACGCGCCGCACGCGTCCCTCCATGAAAATGAAGTCGCGACTGCGCCTGAGGATGCGGTCGCGCTCGCGTGCGCTGACATCGGGTGCCAACTCCTTGGCCGTGACGTACTGCAGTACTGGGGCGTCGTCCCACACGTCCTCGGGACCGCGTTGCCAGCTGTCGTGATCCTCTGCCGCTGCCAGGGCCAATCGCCGCGTGGTGACGGTGACCATGTCCAGGCTAGTGAGCCCTGCGGGCCGCACATCGCCGTCCACGGTGAAGGCCAGGAAGGCCGCCGCGTGCCAGGCCACCGGCTCATCCTCATCGTGGCGGGCCACAGTGAGATCCCTCGAGGAGGGCAGTGGGTTACGGCTGAGACCGTCAGCGTCCAGGTTGGTCGAGCCTGGACGGTGGTGCACGTCGAAGGTGTACTCCTGCAAGATAAGCGCCCATCATGCGTACTTGCCGGTCAAGCGCTCCGACGTCATGAGCCACTTAAGTGGCTGATGATCGGTGACTAGGCGAAAGTGCGTGCCGTAGAGATAGTGCCTGAAGTGCACGATCGCCCAGACTGCTGCCAGGCACTCCCCCTCGTAGGAGCCGTAGTTGCCTTCCGCGCGGTTGTTGCTGCGGCTGGCGTAGGCCACCACATGCTCGAAGCCGTCATGCTCCTGCACCAGCACAGCGCCCAGCCCTGCCTGCGACCAATCGGTGTGGAGGATGAAGGGCTTCGCGTAGTCAGGACGCCGAAGCACAGGAGCGCTCACCAGCAGCTCCTTGAGCTTATCGAATGCCGCCTGCTGCTCTGGTCCCCACACGTAGGCAACGCCCTTGCGGAGCAAGTCGTTGAGCGGCTTGGCTAGCTCGCTGAACCCTGGCACGAAGCGGCGGTAGTAGTTGGCGATGCCGAGGAAGGCCCGCAGCTGCGAGAGATCTGTAGGAGGTGGGATGCCTGTGATGGCCGAGATCTTCGCCAGCTGGGGTGCCAAGCCGCTGAAGGAGAGCAGGTGGCCAAGGTACTCCACCTCGCGGGTCCCAAAAGTGCACTTGCCTGGATGGCACTTGAGCCCAGCGGCCTCCAAGCGGTCCAGGACAGTAGTGATGTGCGCCACGTGCTCCTCAAATGTCTGACTAAACACGAGCACGTCATCGATGTAGCATCGGGCAAAGGATAGCCCGGCCAGCTCCTTGTCCATCACCCTCTGAAAGGTAGCTGGCGCGTTCTTCAACCCAAACGGCATCACCACCCACTCGTAGAGCCGCTGTGCTCCCCAGAACGCCGTCTTATGCTGGTCCTCCTCGGCGATGGGAATCTGGTTGAAGCCCTGACGCAGATCCAGCACTGAGAACCAAGTGCACGTGCCAATGTCGTCAAAGATCTCGTCAGGCGTCGGCATAGGATATCTGTCCTGCTCGGTGACCTCGTTCAGCCTACGATAGTCACCGCACATCCTCTTCTCGGACCAGTTGCCCGAGGCATCCTTCTTGGCTGGCATGACCGTGGGTGCGGCATAGCGAGAGGAGGACTCCCGAATGAGCCGGCTGTCCTCCAGCTTGCCTGTCTGCGCGCTGATCAGGCCATCCTTGAAGTGGCTGTAGCAATAACGCTTCACGAAAATGGGCTCCTGCGACGTGAGAGTAATCCGCATGGGATCCCCCCGATAGCGCCCGAGATCGTGCATGCCGCTGGCAAAGCTGGTGCTGCGCCTCCCGTCCAGCAATGCCGTCAACTGTGCAGCCTGTGCCGTGGTGAGTGTCTCCCCCAGCTTCCATGTTGGTGGAGCTGGTGGCGTCGCCTGGCTTGCTGGAGTCTCCTGTCTTGCCGCTGGGGTAGACTGTAGTGCTGCAGGTGTCACCTGCCCTGCAGCGGTTGGCGCTCGGCCTGCCGCGGGTACCTGCACCGTGGCAGCTGCGGCCAGCTGCCTGGCACCGTCTGCCTGCGAGCGAGGAAAAAGAAAAGGTGACCGGGACTTCCTGGGTCGCTGTGAGGACTCCTCTCTCCGTCGTCCCCCCCCCAGCGAACCAGAGTCGTCCGTGCGCGGCGGTGGGAAGGTGGGGCGCGCGCGCGCCTGTGGTGCAGGCCCTGCGCGCTGAGGATGCCAAGTCGTGCCGGGTGGGGCCTGATTGTCATCGTTGGTGGAGTCATCGTCCATATCGTGGGCAGGCCGAGGTAGCTTGGGATGCCGGGCTGCGGCGTAGAGAGGCGCCAAGGCCTGCGTCTGCAGCAGAATCCACGTGAGGACGTTGGCGTCGATCGCCTGCCGCGAGAGGCGAATGCGGTTCACCTCAGTGAGACCGTCCATGTGTGTGAGATGCGACGGGAAGCCCATGGCACGCTCCATCTCTGCAGGGCGCGGCCTGTCAAACATGCCAGTCTCCAGGTCGATGATCATCCCGCGCTGATCCCCGACGAAGGCGTCGCTGTCGTAACGGCTGACAAAAGTCGGCAGCGCGCGAGTGACCTCATGCAGGACCTCACACTGTGCCATGGAGGGATGTGGCAGTGCAGTCACGCGCTGGGCCAGACGAGGGGCATCGAGGATGGAGTCAACGGTGCGTGGGTGACGTGGATGAGAGGCGGCCAACGCCTCGAGAGTACCTGGCATGGCCAGGTTCGTGAAGTAGGCGCGGACGCGGTGCGCGAAGGAACCAATCTGGGCAGCGTCAATGACGGCCTCGCGGCCGACGTAACTACTGCAGAGAGCGAAGTCGGCGCTAACGTCGGGTCGGCGATCGTGGCGCGCGGCCACGTTCTCCAAGACCCACGCGAGTGTGTGTGGCGGCTGGCAATCCTCAACGATGTTGAGGACGCGGAGCAAGTGCCAGAAGAGGGCCGTGCGGGGATTGCTGAGCGCCCTGCCACGTCCGGCTCTTGAGAAGCCCTGGCACTCCCAACCGGCGATGACGAGGTCAATGGGCCCAAGTCGGGTGACATGCTCGACGGTGATGTCGCGGATGTCCATGGGCCAGTCTGTCTGAGCGCGGCGGAATGCGTGCTCGGGAAGGAGGTCAGGGAAACGCTCGTGGCCCAACGCCATCTGCCGACGGGCCACCTGCTGGGCCTCAGGATCGGGATCGACGTAGACGTAGCGGCGCACCGGGATGCCGGCCTGTAAGGTCGCGAGTAACCCGGTGGCGATGCCGGCGAAGAGCTCGACGAGGACGATGCCGCCGGGCCGCTCGTCTAGAGAGTCTGCGCAGATAGGAGTCGGAAGTGGGCGACACCCCATTGCAGGGGTGCCGGGCTGAGCGGGCGGCGGGAAGGTACGCTCGGCGCTGTGCTGATGTGGCGCCATGCGGAGGGCGGCCACAGCACGGTCTGCGTAGTCACGCGTAAGGCCGGGGATGTGATCAGTGAGCGGCTGCGGACGCTCCTCCCGTGCGTGGTCCTGGTAGGTGCGCCACCGCAGTTGCGCATCCTGCAGGGCTGTGGGAGAGACGGCGCGGGCTTGACGTCGGGCCGAGGCCACGCACAGCTGCTGCCACCTGTCGCGCTGGGCGCGGTCAATCTGGTGCGAGGCCGCGTGGGCCAGCTGGTCGAGAACGGGACGTGGAGTCAAGTAGGGGTGCGGGTCGAAGTAGGCCCGCTGGCGTGCGCGCATGTCTGCAGAGGGGACTGTGCAGACGGAGCGCTCGGAGCTGTCGACCTCCTGCGGGGATCGAACTAGCCGGCGAGGGGCCAGCTGGACTCGCGGCCGGGGCTGCCCTCGTGGGACGGGCGCGTCCCGAGGCTGCCGGAGACGGGACATGAGCCGTGTTCGTGCGGCGGCCGTAAATGGGTGACGACTGGGCGGCCTGCTGTTGGTGCGGGCCACCTTGGAAGGAGGTGACCCGGAGGGACCGTCGCCAGCGATGTGGCTGCGAGGAACACTAGCGCGCGGAGCTGTAGGGGCCAGCATCACGAAATGCGCCTCGGAAGAAGACTGAGCGTCGTCGCCAGCAGAGAGGGGCCGGAAGGGCGTAGTGCAGCGTCGGTCTCGAGTGTCGTCGTATGGCGGCGTGTCCCCGCGGGTCCGCGTGTCGTCGTAAGGAGGTGTGCGGTCCCTGTCGTCGTAGGGCGGCGTGACGGAGCGGGCGCGCGTCTCGCGGAGGGGAGTCACCTCTCGCGTCTCGCAAAGGGGTGTGAGCGATCGGGAGCGGCTCGTCTCGCGGAGAGGAGTGGTCTCTCGAGCGGGTCCGATGGTCGGCCAAGTGCGATGTGCGTAGGTCAGATGGGCGCAGATAGACGGGGTCGTGCGGTGTGGCTCGCGGACGCTGAGCCTGGGCGCTGGCTGCTGTATGGGGTGTGTGCCAGCGCTAGAGGAGGCCGCGGCAGTCCGGCCCGTTGCAAACAAATGTGCGATACGGCGACACTCGTGGCTCGTCGAGCAGTCGTGTGACACTGGACGGCTGGGTCCAGCTGTGTCGGTGCGAGCCCTGCTGGGCCAGTCGTGTGTCACGGGCTGGCTGGGTGCGCTGAAGTCGGGTGGACCAGTAGGTGCGCGCTGCCTGCGTGCCGTAGGCGCAGCTGGCGGGGGCTCCTCCGGTGGCGCCGCGCTGAGTACCTCAACGGATGCCTCTGGCAGTCGCTCCCACTGCGTCTCCTCCTCACTCTTGAGGGACTGGTCGTCGGATCTGCCAGGATAAGCTGCCTGCCGCATGGCCTTGTCTTCGGATACTGTGGGGCGCGGCCAGGTCTCGCCGGTCTGCTGCGAGGCGTCGTGAGGGGGCGGCTGAGAGTCCATACTGTACTGAATGGCCACGCCAACAGGCACGTCGTGGCGAATGCGGACGTCGGTCCTTGCGGACGGCTCGCCGCGAGAGGCTAAGACCCCCTGATGAGTCGTAGACGTTGCGACCGCACCGCGAGCAAGGGCGGCGGCAGCGATGGCTGTGCTGGCCGTGGCGAGGGCCTCAGTGGCATCGTCTGCCATCTGCCGCATCATCGCGCTGTGGGCAGTGCAGATGCGGATCTGCTCCCTGGCCTGGGCTGCCAGGACATCCGCCTGCTGCTGCGGCGTGAGATGGAGCTCGGCACTAGGTAGGTCCGGCTCCTCGTCCTGTGCCTCGAGCAGGTCCACCCCCACGGAGATCTCCTCGTCCTCGTGCCCGTCCTTATTGGTCTTGACCACTGGCCGGCCATCGTCCAGTCCCATGAAGCCATAAAGAGCGGACACTGCTGGGCGGCGATCGACAATGTCAAGGGGCAAGGATGCGGTGCGCGTCCCCCCTGTCCTCCAGTCGGGACGATAGAAGACGCGCTCTGCTTAGTTGTTGACCGCGGCGCCAATGGGAAAGAGCACGTCCTGCCCTAGGAGCACATCGAAGGACTTGGAAGAAGTGACGAGTGCGTGCCGATGGATGGTTGTCTCGTCTGCCGTGCCTGGGCGCAGAGTGAACAGTAGCGCCAACCTCGTGCGACCGGCGACGGTCTCGGACGTGCCGGCGGCGGTGTTAATGCGCGTCGGTGAGTCCTCCAAGTCAGCGGAAGAGAGTCCCAGCTGACAGAAGTAGCGGAGGCCGATGAGAACCGGTTGTGCTCCTGTGTCGAACATGATGCGCTGCGGCGCCTGGGTGTTGACGAGCACGATCCCCTGCGAATTATCCAAAAACGTGGCGTTAGGAGTGCTGATCATCCTGCGCTCATGCGCAGGGCGCGCGGGCGTGGATCGCACCGCGGTGGCGGCATTGGCTGTCGGCCTCCTGGCGGCGGTGCGCAGCGTGGCTCTGCGAGACTGGAGCATCAGCTGAGCGGCCTGCCTCGTTGCCTCCATAGAGACGCCGAGCTCTGCAAAGGAGACCGCCGGCATGCGGTGCAGTGCTAATGAGATGACCTCGGCGCTGAGCTGCACCGTCGTCATAGGTGAAGCGAGCGCATGTGGCGTCGGCTCTGCTGAGGTCGGGGAAGGCTCCAGGATGCGGAAGGAACGGGGCAGCCGCGGTGCCTCCTCCGTCCGGCGTCCTTGGTCTGGCCCGACGCGCTTCTGCGGAACAACGGGCCGACTGGCCGGTGCGGCGAGCGTGTGCTCGCGGCTCGCGCGCCCGACTGTGGAGCGGTTGCCGAGTGGCTGCGCGCGTGCGCAGCAGGCCAGAATGGCCGCTGCTGGCGCAGCCGGCAAACCTGCCGCGCATTCTGCCGCGGGGCCTGTTGCAGCGCCGTGCGCGCAGCTTGCCGCGAGGCCTGCCGCGGGGCCCGTTGCGAGATCTGCCGCCGCGCCTGCCGCGCAGCCGGTGGCGGGAACTGCCGTCGCGCCTGCCGCGCAGCCTGCCGCGCAGATTGCCGCACTGTCTGCCGCAGGGCGCGCCGCGAGGCCTGCTGCGCAGCCTGCCGCGCAAACTGCCGCACTGTCTGCCGCAGGACTCCTTGCGCAGCCTGCCGCAAGGCCTGCCGTGCAGCCGGTCGCGGGTTCGGCCGCAAAAGTTGCGGACCCCGGCGCGTGTGCGGCCGCGGCTGCAGCAGTTGCTGCAGCTGCTGGCGCGGTCGGGGCTGCCAGGAGGCTGCCAGGTGGCGCCCCCTGGTGGCTGCTGGGGCCGAGGGGCAGGGTCACTGGACCGGTGGCGCCGTCTATCTCGGCTGCCCCGGGCGAAGATCGCAGCGCCCTCCCCCCGATGCGTGGGCTAACCGGCCCCCCGGCAGCCTGCGTTGGGCTGCTGCCGGGGTTTTGTGCGCAGCCAGGGTTTAGGCCCTGGCTGTGCGCAACCGTGCGCGGGCCGTCGGCACCGCGATCGAACATCCGGCCGCGTGGCGCAGTGGGTATAGCCCCCCCCTGACTGCGGGTGGCTGCTCCGACCGCTGGATCTGTACGGGCTGAGCCGGGCCATGCGCGCGTGCCAAGTGGCAGCACGTGTGCGGCAGGGGCTGAGCCCTGGATGTGCGCAGCTGCGGGTGCGCTGTCGGCGCTTTTGCCGGCGATCCGGCCGCACAGCGCAGTCAGGACCCCCCCTTGCTGACCGAGGGTGGCGGCCGCTGCGGCCGTCGCTGCGCTGGCCGTGCAGACCTGCGCGCACGCGCCACTTGGCAGCGCGTGGGTGCAGCTGCTTTGCGCAGCTGCAGCTGCCGCTGTGACGACGGCGTGGCGTCGCCGGGTGTGCCGTGGACCTGGCAGCGCAGTGCGCTGGGCGCGCGTGTGAGCCAGCGTGCGTGCGTGCATGCTGCTGTCGGCAGAGGCGGCCTCGCCTGCCGTGCACGTGCCATGTGGCGGGTTCTGCTGGAGCCTGCTGTCTGCAGCAGCCAGCGGGGACCGGCTGTCCCTGCCTGTGCGCAGAGCTGCGCACGGGAGTGCCGCACGAACGAAGAGGGAGGCTGCGGCCGGCCCAGTTGTAGCCGTGCACGCCGCCAGGTGCCCCCGTCCCTGCCTGCCAGCTGTCGCTACGCGGGCCGACGGGAGGCCTGCTGGTGCCAGCAGGGAAGCGCAAGCCAGGGGCTCTGTCGGGGCCTTGGCTGGCGCGCGGGCTGGCCCGCGTGCGCGCGAGCTTGCGCCGGGAGATGGCGCAACCGCGCAGTCGTGCAGCCTTCCATCCGGCAGTCTGTCGGGACTCCGGCTGTCGCTGCTGACAGCTGTCAGAGCGGTGCGCACAAGGCTAGCAGAGCTGCCTGTGCGAGCGCCTGCAGCTCTGGCAGCGGGCGCTACGTCGTAACGCGGACGTGCGCGGGGCTGCGGCGCTGCCGCTGAGCCTGATGTGTACGCTGAAGCTGTGCGTGAGCCAGCTGTCAGTTCTGTGGCGTAGGACGGTGGAGCGAACGCGAGGAGTGCTCCGCACGCGTCATAGTCATCGACGTCGACGAGGCCACGGAGTCTAGCGATCTCCGCGTTGGCCTCCACGAGGGCGTCGCTGACGTCGTCGAAGCTGCAGTCGTTGGCTCCAGGCATCAATGCGGCGTCCGTCGTGGCCGTAGCTGCTGTCATCGCGGGGCGGCCACCCGTACGAGGGTTGCGTGCGCCTCGCTGTCCTGCTGAAGGCGTAGGGCCGTTGCGAGCGCGTCCGTTCTCGACGTCGCGCTTCTTCTGCAGACAGACGATCTGCAGGTGGCCGGCCTTGCCACAATAGGTGCAGTCGCCGGGCTTGCCATTCTGCGCGAGAGTGCAGTGCTGGCGTGAGTGGCCCGTCTTCCTGCAGGACCAGCAGGGATCGCTCGTAGTGGCAGTCATGGAAATGCGGCCACGCGTAGCTCCGCGCTGCTGCGTCTGCTGGGGCAGCTGAGAGCGCTGAGGCTGCTGTTGCTGCGACTGGGGCTGGCGGGCAGGCGTCGTGCGCGTCGTAGAAGACGGCAGCACTGAGGCCTCCTGGCGCACGCCAGTGGATGCTAAGCCCACACGATCGCTAATGTTGCTCCGTGCGGCGGCCAAGCTCTGCTTCTCAACGGAGAGGTAGGCCTGCTCCAGAGAATACTCTGAACCGTGGCGGTCGATGAGGGGGACTACGGCCCTCTCCCTCAGACGCGGCTCGACGGCGCGCAAGAAGATCTCCGCGGCCTCTCGGTCAGTGACAGTGCCGACATCGCGGCGGAGGTGCACCAAGCGGCGGTACATCATGCGAATAGTCTCATTCTTGCGTCGGAAGAAATGGTGCAGCTCGTACACCTTCTCTTCAGTTGCAGCCTGGAACTCTGTCTTCAGGATGTTCCAGAAGGCTTGCACTGGATCAGCTAGCAGGGTCGCCACTGGTGGGTCACCCACAAGCTCAGTGCGGGTCCGGAGCTTGGCCTCCTTCTCACGGAAGGTGTCGCGGGCCTCGTGCGAGAGGTAGCGCATAAGCGTGTCGAAGACGTCGCGCTTAGTCAGCGTGGGTGTCTTGAGCTTTGCAGCCGCGAAGTCAGCCTGAAACTCCGAGATGGTATCTTCCAGATCACAGGTGCCTGGCCTACCGCTGAAGCGGTAGGCAGACCTGTCAGTCCTGACCTCGTGGTCACCTGCCATGGGATACCAGAAATCGTAGTGAGCCCACTGGGGAGATGGCTCAGAAGCAACTGCTGTGTGCTGGAGAGCAGGTTGCTCTTCTTCGGCGGGTTCAGTGATAGTGCTGAGATCTGAGTCTGAGTCTTCTCCACTAACCCCTTCGTAGTATGGCTGATAAGAAAGCCCACTACGGGTAGGCATACGCTGAAGGTTCTAATTGCTTGCAGGCAAAGAGAGATCTTTTAGAAGTAAGGGAAGTGTACTCTCCAGAGTGAGCACCTCAAGACTGTAATCTGGTAGGAAAACAACTAATGAAGTATGGCCCAAAAGATCACTGGAAGCACATCATGATCTTCAGAGTAGTCCTATGGCAAGGGCTTAAGCTGTGACTTTGCTCACCACTTGTGAAGTTTTTCAAGTGACTGGAAGCCTGGAGGGCTTGCTCCTCACAAGAGAGTAACTCAGTGGTCCTGAAAACACAAGAGATAAAAGTGTAAATTTCACTGATAATCTCTGTTACTTACACCTGGCATAATGGGGACTTCTAAAAGATGTCTCTTCTAGGGACATCTCTAGTATTTATACTCCTGGAAATCCGGCGGGGTACGCGGCGGATTCAATGCATGTAGTCACTCTAGGAGGCTCTCCTATGTCCACTAATGTGTACAAGGCATGTACTAGCACTCCTATAGGCTAAGCATAACTCAAACCAATCAAAGCAAGGTGCGTAGGATATGCTATGTGTCCCTCATTGGCCGAGCTTACCTTGGGTGATTCTACCTAGATAGCGCCTCAAAAGTGGATCTGAAAATTGAGGAAGCTTCCTCTAGGAGTAGGTGATGCAGTCACCAAGTTATAGTCTCAATGATGCACATATACTATGGAAATGCAAAGCTTATGTAGGCTAAGGGGCTCGCGGATTTGTGCGCACAAGCTAGGGGTTTTAGGGGGTCACGAATCGGCAAGAAGGTGCACATTGAAACACAAATTGCCCTTTGGTGAGGATCCGCTAGGGGTCGGTAGGTGGCGCGGACTAGATCGCTCATATCTCGCGCGATACGTGACCAAATGACGTGAATTCGGTGCCATTCGGAAGGTGACTCGACGCGCTACACTTTGGTGACTTGGAAATTGAGTAAAGGTCAACGTATAGATGCGTAAAGTCTATGCAAAGTCGGCCTTCCTAGGTTGATGGTTCACACATGTGGAGCTCGGTTTCGTGTGGCAACCTCGACTCAATACATCATGTCAAGGCACCTTACTCGCAGCTCTCGTTTTCAAGCCATCTGCTCGGCCCTCCAAGAATGCCACCAGTTGGAACGCCCATCTCACATACAAATTACCGCTCCTCTTTTCTTACATCATCCGAAACTTAGCCAAAACTCAACAGCAAGTCCTGCCAACCGTTGAGCCCGCCACTCTCTGTGTGTTTCAGCCAAGCGACACTTGCCTTATATCATTGAAACAAAGAAAAAGGCATGTCACGGAAACTCCTCACACATTGGCTCGGCTTCTGCATAGTCATACAATGCTTAGGTGACCTATGATACAAATGCACTCGTCGCCTCTCCGCATATTACCCATATCAACCATGTTACTCGCATGAAGCTCTATCTCTTACGACAACTAAGCTAAGCGGCGTTCGCCTTCTCCAGTGTGGGGGGGAAAGGGAGGGTAGTATTAGATACACATAAAATAGCCATAACTAACAAGTTATAGCATGTACATATATTCTCACAGTTTAGGTAAATATCTCTGACACTAAAGTCAAACCTAAATGTACGCTCCTTTCAAAATTTACAACAATAATAATCAAATAAGGTTCATTCTAGAAATCCCAAGAACAGCGCAGTGCCAATATAAAACAATCCATTTAGAAGCCGACGATTAAGAGTTAATTAGCAATTGTAACATTTCCATTCTAACTTCGAGAAACCATTTTGACCACATCGCACTCTCACTTTCATCGACTTCATCGCTTTTTGCATGACTTGCAACTACCGTGTACTCAACACCACGCAAAACTGAACATTATACAGGCAAGCAAAAGTCAAAATCAAGGGCACGCAACTAGTTCATGCATGAGGCACGGAAAGATCACATCTGGGGGGCCATGCATTTAGTTTAAATTTGGCGGGGCATTCCAAATTTATATTTGGGAGCTTACGCGAAGTTCAGGTTTGGTAGGGCGGGCAAAGTTCAACTTAGGTGGGGCAAGAAAAGTTTATTTTTTGGGGGTCACGCAATTTTAGCTTAGGCGGGGCACGCAAACATTAAATCGTGGGGGCCACGTAAAGTTCATATTTGTGCGGCCACGCAAACCTTAAAAATTGGTACGGCACGCAAAAGTTAATATTGTGGGGGCCACGCAAAGTTCAGCTTTAAGGGGGGGGGCACGCAAATTGGCTTTTCAGACGGAATGTCACTTTTCTAAGGGGGGCGCGAAGAAGTCACGTCGTAACGAGACTCAAATTTGAGCTTTTCTATACCACGCTCAAAGCTACGTTCTTTGGGACACGCAAAGCTAAGCTTTGGAGGAACACGCAAAGTTCACATTGGGGGGCCACGCAAAGTTAAGGTTTGGGGGGCCACGCAAAGATTAACGTGGGCGGCAACACAAAGTTCAGGTTGGTGTGGGGGCACGCAGAGAACAAATTGGGGGAGGCACGCAAAGTTGAGCTTTGTTTGGGGGGGCACGAAGAAGTGGCTTTTCAAAATCCGGGTGACACTCGCGAAGTTACCTTCTTGGGGGCACGTAAATTTATAGTTTGAGGGGGAACTCAAAGTTCTCATATGGGGGGGCCACGCAAAGTTAAGCTTTGGTGGGGCACGTAGAGTTAAGATTGCGGGGGCACGTAAAGTTCAAGTATGCGCGGCCACGCAATGTTCAAGATTGGAGGGGTACACAAAGTTCTGCCTTGGCGGGGATCGCAAAGTTCAAGTTCGGGGGGCACGCAAAACTAAGATTCGGTGGGGCACGCAAAGTTCCGATTTGAGCGGCACGCGAAGTTCATGTTTTGTGCGACACGCACAGCTCAGCTTTGGCGGGGCTCGCAAAGTTCATGTTCGGGGGGCTCGCAAAGTTCATATTCGGGGGGCACGCAAAGTTCAGGTCCGGTGCAACACGCAAAAGTCGAATTTGAGCGGTTACGCAAAGTTCAGCTTTCGCTACGTTCAGGTCCGGTAGGGCACGCAAAGTTCAGATTCGGTCGGGCAAGCAAAGTTCAGCTTTGGCGGGGCTTGCAAAAGCAGGTTCGGTTGGGCACGCAAAGTTCAGTTCGATCGGCCACGCAAAGTTCAGGTTTGGCGGGGATCGCAAAGTTCAGCTTTTGCGGGGCTCGCAAAGTTCAGGTCCGGTGGGGCACGCAAAGTTCAGGTTTGAGCGGCCACGCAAAGTTCAAGTTGGTGCAGCACGAAAAGTTCAGCGTTGGCGGGGCTCGCAAAATTCAGGTTCGGTGGGGCACGCAATGGTCAAGTTGCTGCAGCACGCAAGATTCCAGCTTTGGCGGGGCTCGCAAAGTTCAGCTTTGGCGGGGCTCGCAAAGTTCAGTTTCGGTGCGGCACGCAAAGTTCAGGTTCGTTAGGCACGCACAGTTCAGTTCGATCGGCCTCGCAAAGTTCAGGCTCGCATAAGTTCAGCTTTGGCGGGGCTCGCGAAGTCTTTGGCGGGGCTCGCAAAGTTCATTTTCGGTGCGGCACGCAAAGTTCAGTTCGATCGGCCTCGCAAAGTTCAGGTTTGGAAGAACTCGCAAAATTCAGGTTTGATGTAGCACGCAAAGTCCAGATTTGAGCGGCCACGCAAAGTTCAGCTTTGGCGGGGCTCGCAAAGTTCAAGTTCGGGGGGCTTGCAAAGTTTCTGTCGGGCACGCAAAGTTCCGATTTGAGCGGCCACGCAAAGTCAAGGTTTGGTTCGGCACGCAAGAGTTAAGATTTTGGGGGTCACGCGAAGCTCAGCTTTAAGGGGGGGGGTGGGGAATGCATGCTGGCTTTTCAGACTTCGGGACCTGCAGAATTCACTTATCTACGGGAGCACGCAGAATTCACGTCTTTGAGACTTGCAAAAGTGAGCCTTTCTATGGCACGCGCGAAGCTACGTTCTCGGGTACACGCAAAGCTCAGCTTTAGAGGGCCATGCACGCAACACTAAGGTTTTGTTGGGGCACGTAAAGTTCAGGTTGGGTTGGGCGGCACGCAAAGTTCAGCTGCATTTATGGGGGGGCGACGCAAAAGGCACGCAAAGTTGAGTCTGCAGGGGGACCTGCAAAATATGGGTTTGAGGGAACGCAGATCCACTTTCGTGAGGGAACGAATGAACACGAATTAACTATGCCGCAGGATCTTATTCAAGATCGACAATTAACAAGATATCCACTACACTGCATTCTAAGCATAGGTCGCCGGGTTGTCAACTTAAATGAATGTCCTCGACCGATAGATTGAAATGTCTGTTACATAAAGGGACTTCCGGTGACTTAAATCCATGAGCATTGTGACTTGCAGCAGCGCTTAGTGGTTGTAAGTAAAAAACTATGGAAGGGGACAAGACTAGGGCGATGGACGAGAAGACCATCGAACAGGTGGTCTTGAGCTACTTGAAAAGAAAAGGATATAAGAATGCGGAGCTAGCTTTTAAGGATGAAGCCAAAACTCAACCCGTTGAGGAAATGGTGCAAGAGGGGCAGCTGGAGATCGATACATCCATCGCGAACAAGATCCTCTTCTATGACTTGTAAGACTGCATTGGGTTCATACATGTTTTCCTGGTTTTTTTTGAGCCAATCTGGCTGTCAACCATATGGCGTTACTTCCCTCACCATACATCTCACTTTCTCGGCCTGGCTGTACTGAACGCTGTGAAGTCTAGCTGCTTCTTAGATGCCCCTCTTTCTTTTATTACATTCCTCTGTAGTCGCAGGCAAACCTCTTGCACAAAAAAGCTCATAAGTGCTTACCACAACTGGCTGGCTAAACAAAAGGGGCTGCAGGATCTGCTCGCTAAAATATTTCCAAAATCAACACCCTTAAGTGACAAGCCTTATTCCTGTCACTGATCACCTAGGGCCTTGTCTCGGGTCTCTCATCAGATCATGTGAAAGAGCAAAGGCTGCCACTCTGCCTTCTTCGTCTCGCCAAGTGCGACCGCCAGCCCAGTGCGCCACCCTCCCTTCTGGCAGTGGAGGGGCTGCCAGAATAAGCCACATAGAGTCTCAGTCAGTCTCTGGCAGAAGAATGGCTGTTGATGATGCTTGTGGTGAGTCACGATGACTCGTGGTGCCCGTTGTGACGACAATCTTTCCTCTGCATGTGGGGGGGCAATTCCCAGGTCCAACACAACCAGCTCCCGCTACCGCGATGGATATGACAAGCTTCAGGCGTGGGTGCACTCCTCCCTTGACCTCTACAAGGTGCATGCACCTGCACCCGCACCCGCACCCGCCCCCGAACTGCTTGACCCAAAACCCGACACCTGAACCATGCACCTGCATCAGCACCTGGCACCTGGCACCCCAGCTCGCACCCTCACCCACACCCGCACCCGCATCCGCACCCAACCCGCACCTAACCCGGCACTGCTGCATTTGTGCAAGCAGACAGACCAAGCTACGCTCAGACCCTGCCCTCCTGCCTCCCGACCTCCCTTCAGAAGCTCTAGGATATACCCATCACCCCCCACCCCCACCCCCCCGGCCCACCCTCCCCCTGGACTGCGTGCGAGGCCCAATGCCCAGAGTACTCAACGCTACGTTGCCAATGAACCCTAGTCTGAGTGTATCGAAAGAGATTTCCGCAGTGAAACTTGAGGCAGGGTGTGAGTCTCCTGCAGCTCCCCAGCTCAGCTCGCTGCCCACTCGCTCCCACAAAGACTCGGCCAGCCACCTGGACCGAGCAGGCAGGCCTCAGCGTTGGGTTGGGTTAGGGTCAGGATTAAGGTTAGGGTTAAGGTGAGGCTTAGGACTAAGAATAGGCTAAGATTTAGGGCTAGGTTCAGGTTTAGAGCCAGAGGTGGGCCGGGCAGCTAGTCTGAGCTTTCAGCAGCATGGATGGGATGAGTTGGTGACAGATGGCAGTGGGCTCCTGGGAGTGTGCGGGTGGGGTTAGAGTGCAGTCGTTTAGTGCTGCAAAGGACTGCAAGCACAGCTTGGCCACTTGGCGCATCAAGTGCAAGCTTGCCTGCATCGACAGCTCCAACTGCAGGCTGAGCTTGGCCGCCTGGTGCATTGACGTCACCCACGCCCTAAGAAACAGCAACCATAGAGGGCCAAAGTTTATCTAGAAGTTGGGCCCTGGCCCCGTTCAATCCATCCGCATCCTGGAGTCTCGGCAACTCTAGAGGCACACAGTGTCCAGGGAGAAGAGCATAGTGAAGACGCCCAGCAGGGGCGTCGCAGTGGGCACGTCCCTACTGCACATCTCATCCGCTGCTGCCTCCCGATCGCAGGGCTGCGATGTGCTGCAGAGGGCACCTTAGCTCGGAGCTAGGGAGATGTGTTGTGGGCTCAGTCGGGGTGCGTTGCCGTTGGGCTGGGGTAATAGAAACTGTGGAAGGGGAAACTGGGGGGGGT
>WELA01003863.1:117779-130548 GCA_009602735.1 Mesotaenium endlicherianum
CCCCGCCCAACCCCCCACCCCACGCATTCACCCCAGCGTTGGCAGCAGCAGAGTCAGGGTCAGGCGGTTCACTCTTCAGCCACTCCCACGCCCACTCTCTGGCCAACTTAAGCCAGTAAGTAACGACCCAGCCAAACATCAGTAAGGCCCAGGCAGACACGGCACTCCTCAGCGACTCCTCAGCCACTCATCGCCCACCCATAATGAGCCAGTTGTAAAGAGCCAGCCAAGCGCCACAAGTATCAGTCGATGCCACTGGCAGCTGAGCATCGGGACTGAAGGCCAGGTGGCAACCACGCAGGGGCCCTTCGCCGTCACAGCAGGGCATGCTGACTGCCTGGCAGCAGTCTGCTGCAGCTGCACCTTATAGCCAGCTGCCTTGCGGCCCTCTGACTAATGCAGGCACGTAATTGGGCCGTCAGAGACCCCCCACCGCAGCCTATCGGCCTGTTGTTCCACACACAAGGCCATGGCCATGGCTAGGGTCAGGTCGCGCTAGCTAGCTGCTGACCGCTCCCTGCCGGTCCTCTCACCTCTCTGCTCGCTCTCGTCCAAGAAAACACTCCCACCCTCACACTCCCACGAGCAAGCTGCCCCACTGCTCCTCCCATCGCGCATTCGTCCTTCGCAGCCAGCAGCACAGGGCCGTGGAGTGCAGCGCAGGACAGGGCAGTGCACTGCACCGTCCTTCACAGCCCGCAGTGCAGTACAGTGCAGTACAGTGCTCATCAGAAAGATTCTAAGACACTCCAGCTCTGTGGTGCTCCCTCAAAGACTTGAGACCTCCCAGTGCAGTGCACGTGCAGAAGGTTCCAGACAGTCCAGCTCCGCATGCCTCATGTGGCTCATGTGGCTCCCTCAACTACCACTTGAAGCGTCCCAGATGCACATGGGGTTGTACCGAGAAATTGCTAATTGTCGCCCTAAACAAGGACAGAAAAGGAAGAAACGAACGATAGAAGAGGAATGAACGGTTTATCAGCGAGACCAAAGATGCGCCTAAGGTCACAACCACCCTTGGCCAACCCCTACCCTCGGCCGAGCAGCGAGCTAGGAGGGGAAGGGGCTGTTGACATGCATGCGTCCTGGCTATCATGGCCAGAACCCTAAAATGAAATTTCCATCCGCTTCGTGCAAGTTAATATATGGCTGGATACAGCCCCCCATGCAGCCTTGATGGTGCAATGGGTGGAGAATGCCGGAGCTCCCAGTTATTCTGGCAGCCGGGACAGCCAGGACAACTGTGGGCATGTCAGTGTATACCTGGCAAAGACATCGGGGGCACCATTTCCGAGGGGGAGTAGCGTCACTCCCGCCAGAGTAGGGGGGAGGTGGAGAATTTCGGATATCTCCTCCAGGGAAGGACAGAAGTAGTCGGCAGCAGTGTTTCCGAGCATGAAAAAGAGAGCCAGCAGCCAGGCTCCCAGGACAATGAAGCCCAGGACGTGCACTCTCTGGCAGTAGCAGAAGAAGAACTGGAGGTAATTGAGAAGCGAGTCTTGACGGCAACCGTCCTTTGCACGTACGAAAGCGCACGTGTCTTTGAATCCTACGTGCCTCCTCACTCCAGTACAGGTCTCATCATCTTCGTGGATGTAACCTAATCCCGTCCCATTCGTACTGTTGCTCGTATCCAGCAACCTCCTATGAGCACCAAATTTCGGCACTTCTTCTAACGTCTCACCAACTTTCTCCCTACTACGCCTTCCTCCCGTCCGACTACCTCCACCAACCGTCGACCATTGATTCTCTATGAAAGACGTGAAGCGAAGAGAGCGTGGTAGACTCAATCTTTTTCTTCCACCGTTCCTCTGTTCACCTGTATTCACGGAACGACTGCCAAGCACTAGTATGAGCACTATCACGAGCACGAATCTTGAAGCAGGCCACCAGGACCGGTGGGTGGCCCGGACCATGCTTAGCCTGTACTAAAGCACGCTCATGACATAAGTTCCGGATGTAGCCTTTCTCATTCAAAACGGAAGGTTATAACACGCTCCGCACAGAAAGGGCACCTAACAGGAGTTTGTTCTCAGTATGATCAACTACGACCTAGTTAAACGCATCGCCCAATGCCACCTTCAGGCCTTACCAGACCAAGAACCTATTGCTGGCTAACGGGCTTCGTTCTTATGGTTGCGATCATCAATAAGGCGAAATTGTACCATCTTCTTATGCCTCTTAGTCCACAATTCTTTATCTGCAGGTGCTTCTATATGTAACTTCAGGCAAGAGAAACAATGTGAGATTTGTACTTCAATGTAGGCATATGTGCAAGGTCGCATTCTCACGTGAAGGAGACGCGTAGTCGTCGCGAGCTGTTACAGGTGGTTACAGGTGGTCACGACTCACTAGCTCAGCACTAGCTGGTCACTAGCCCAGCCAAGCCCAGGACTAGCCTTCACAAATTGTACGGACAGTCACGGATCGTGACCAGTCGGGGCATGACGTCGTGTTGGTCAAACAAGGAGGTCAGGGGCGCGCTTCGAGAAAGGATAAATCAAGATAGATGCGTGCCGCTTTGCGTGACCCAGCGTGACCCCAAGACGATGACCATGTGATCTTTTGCGTGTCAGATAGAAGAGCAGTTATGCGTGCCCCCAAAAGTATATTGTGCGTGCCCTTACAAGGTCGTTTTGCGTGCCCCCGAGAACGACATATTACGTGCCTCTTAGAAGGTGAAAACCTGCGTGCCCCCTCTCTTTTACACTCATTTTCAGGATTTTTTGTGCCCCACATGGAGATGATTCTGCGTGCCCTCTTAAACAGCATACTGCATGTCCCGTCATGCTTATATACGTGGAGGATTTTGCATGCCCCCTTTACAGCAACTTTGCGTGCCCCCATAAGAAGCAATTTGCGTGCCCTCAGAATCATATATTTGCGTGCCTCCTACAGGATCAATTTGCATGCCCCCTTAAAGAGGTTCCTTCGTGCCGTCGGCCAAAAGATGATTCTTTGTGCTCCAAATAGCATATTGCTTGCCCCCAAATGAGATTTGAGTGCAATTATACTAGAGGGAAATTTGTAGCTAATAGGAAAATTTCTTATTGTTTTGGTTATCATTCAACCTCGTAAGTTGGGGGCACGCCATCAAAAGTCATGCAAGATGGTCTTTTTGCAGCACAAGTGGTTATATTTCAGGGCAAACACTATAGTCATTTTAGGGGCACACAAGTCATCACTTAAGGGGGCCTTAAAATAAAGCACGTTCTCAAAGGCGCGCAAGACCATCTTTTGAGGGAACTTAAAATGGTTATCTGGGGACACCCAACATCATAATTTGAATATTCAAGGGCAATGTTGTGATCTTGAAAGGCATGAAGTAATCATATTAGATTCTTAGGGAAACTGTTTATCAAAATAGCGATTCAAAACACCGAAGGAAGAATGTAAGAAATGAAAGCAAATTGCTTCGATTTGTAATCTATATTGTTTAAGCATAAGAACGGAATGCAAAGCGGCTAATGGCCACATACATTTTTACTATGCGGACATTAGTGGATAAGTGCGGTGTAATCAACACCATGATCCATGATGATGATGATTGTCGAAGATACCAAGTGCTAAAAAGCTTGAAAATGATTATTTTCTAATGTATCGTAAGCAAAAAGTCAGAGATGCACTTCCGTTAAAAAGCTTCAGAGGATTTAAGTAAAAAGACATGAAAAAGGGCAATGCAATGTGTTCCTCCCATTTTGACCATCATCGGATTCAAAGTCATAACAAGGTTTAAGTTGTGACAAGAAACACCATGCATATTGATAAGCTACGAAACAAAACTTGAATCAACAAAAATGTCATCAAAGAATCCTTTCGGTTGGAGAATGAGCTCTTGAGAAGGTAGTTTTATTTTTAACAACTTTCTCAGGTCTTTAAACAATCTACACTGAAAGTTTGATTTATTACATTTGTTCAACTCGTTCTAAATATTGAAAATCCTGCTCCAGCATACAATAAAACAATACAATAGATTAATGATATCAGCTTATGCTATTTACAACGTGGATGCGCCTTGACAAACTTGTTGGTTAGAGATGGACATAATTGTAACTTCAAATGTGTTGTCGCAACTCGCACCAGTGGCAACACACGATCTTTTGCTATCATGCACCTTGTTCACCTCGAAAGAGCTGATTGCAGTGCTATAATTTCACATGAACCTTAACTGGGTGAAGCTGGGGACATTAAAGTTCGGGCTGAATCGTACGAATCGCTACGAAACGCGATGTAAATTGCGTGACAAAGTGAAAAGAGTTAAGTTAAGAAGCCGCTTGTCTCTTATTTGTTACTAGTTTGTACACATTTAAGTAGCAAGTACTATAGTATTTTATTCCTATTCTGCGCGAGTTTGCGTTCATACGAAGATTGACATCTTCTTTTCCAGTTAACTGGAGACATAGTTACAAGAGTTCGAAGAAGGCGTATTTCATAATGTATGGGAACGGAAGTGGCCGCCATGGCGATTTTGCTAGTATCTATTCTCCATAAAGTCGCGCAGTAGTCCACCATGTTCCTATGTGACTGTTTTGTCTACTTACATCGTGCGTTCAGAATACTTTGACCGCATTAAATAGAGGATAAGCAACTACGGATTTTGCATTCTTGCGTTTAGTGCTTGGAGGTATATAATTAGAATTGTCAGGCCCTCGTGGAGACCCTTCTCTTCTGCAGTGTGCAGTCAGTGAAGCTCACAAAAAAATTTACAAAATCTGGATTTAACAGCAACCATACACAGCTTAGGATCTTGCTTACGGGTAAGTGGCGGCGTTAGGGTTTAGATTTAAAGTTGTTCATTTGAGGTCCTCTTTGTTGTGTGCACGCAGGTGCAAACATAGTGGTTCCTTATTTCTGCAGCAATTGTGGCGCAAGAAGGGGTCTTGTCATAATTGCAATCATGACTTCTCCATGTGTGTGGAGGAAGACCCAGGGATATATAAACTTTTGTAAGCGGTTGTATAAGAGACTAGATGCTACTTTCCAATCAAATGTGTGCATCCGTGAGACAAATGTTCCTCAAATTATATTTCACTCCTTATTTGGGAGAATGGGGAAAGAGATAGCTCATAACATAATTACAGGTGAACCTTCTGTGACTACTAGAGTTAAGAGGGTATGTTGGGAGTTAGAAGACATGAAGACTTTCTTCTTCTTTGAGCAGGTTACGAATGGGTTTGGATGGGGGTACTGTAAGATCTTGCCTCATTTGGGTAAACTTGTAATTGTCATTCCACCTCTTTACATGGATTGGAAATTGAATAGCAATAAAGAAAATGGATCTACTATCAAATTTTCATTTTCTATCCTTAATAGACAAGGTGGTATTATCATTGATCCAGATCACTGTTTTAACTGGAAGAAGTGGGGACCATCTTATGACATAGAATGTAGAAGACAAGTCCTTAACAGAGTTGGAGACATGCCTGCTAGGCTCCGGTTAGAAGGCATACATGTAGAAGAAGCTCTTATAGCTGCTGGTTGTACAGCTAAATCTGAAATTGGAAGGGAAATAGAAGAGGAAGAGAGGCACACTAGAGAATTGAGAGAGGCAAGACTGAGAAAGGAGAGGGAGAGAAAAGAGGTCTCTTTAAGAAGTACACGTGCTGCAGAAGAACAACTTGTTGCAGAGAGGGCACAATGGGCTGCAACATTTGCTCTAGAGTTGGCATCTAAAACAGAAGAAGAGAAGAAAGCAGAATGGGATAGAATTACAGCACATCCTCCTAAAACATACTCTCAACAAGGACGCAAACTTATAGCACAAGCAAGAGCTCTTGCATATGGCAAGAGGGCGGCACCAACAAAATATGAAGTAAGCTCATTCTTATAATGAATATCCATATGTGTCTTGCAATGGACTCTCATGTGTACTATCTGTGCATATATAAATATTACAATCTGTATTTTGTATGCAAGCAGATTTGCATGCTTCATGACTTGCTACGTATTCTGCAATGTCCAATATTTGTGTCTGCTGCTTTCTCTGTCTAAGTAATCTAGACAGAGGGTGTGGCACTAGGTCATCTACAGCTCGTCGAACAACCTCCTGCCCAGTGCTCTAGTTTTGCCTGGTGCTAATCATGACCCTTCCTAGCTTGTCAGTTCCACATTTGCGCTTGTTTGTGTTGGCTCCCTTCATCCAATGGTGTAGTGCCTCCACACCTTCACCACTGAACTGGCTTAGGTTCCCTTGCCTCCTGATCATGTCAGGAATGGGGCATTTCAAAATATGCATGTATGTTGTCAAATGCTCAGCGCCAGATGCATACACAAATGCTTTCTCAAATTCATCAACTAGCTCTTGCAGTGTCGCTGCTTTTTCTTCACGCTCACTGTACAGGTCCGAAATTGGAATGGGCTTCTCTAGTGCCTCTATCACTTGCTCAAAGCACTTCCATGCACCAAGTGCCTTTGCCTTTTGTTTATGCGCCTGTACAGGGTCATCACTTGCAGCAAAGACTTGGTCCAACAAGGCCTCCGCCTTCTTTATAAGGAGACGACACTCCCGCCCGATAAAGGTTGGCTTGGCATCCCTACTTCTCTTCTCTGGTTTCTTCAGCACCTTCACTGCAGCTCTAGGAATCCTTGCTTCAGTCTCTTCCACTAGCTTCTTGTAGAATGCATCTTCATTCTCCTCTTCCGCTCTCAGATGAGTATGAATTGTCCTCTCATACAACGTCGCTAAGACTCTAAGCAGCAGGTGCAGGACACATACAACACAGTCCTTAGGATCTATGTTTAAAAAAGGTGCCTTCTTGTGCCTCTGACTGTGATGGAGCACCTGATATTCTAGCCTTGCTTTGATGCTCTCCTTATGCTCCTTCCCTCTAGTTGTCTTTATAGTAGCTGTAGCTAATGCGTCAGCGTCTGCAAACTTCTCCTTGCAACAGGCACACTCAAATGGAACTGTGTCGGGATAGTGGGCTGCATCCTTCATCCCTTTCAAGGTGCGAGGCGCTGCCTGAGTGCCCTCTGCCTTGATCTCATTCAAGGGCATGAGACACCACAAGCACGGGTAAGTGGCATTTGCCCCACATAGTCCAAACAGCCCGTTGCTAAACTTGTAGTCTCCTCCTTGGTAAAACTTGACAACATACTTGTGTCCTGCAACCTGCACTCCACCCTTTCGTAACTCCTCCATTTCCCGTAATAATCTGTCTGCGTGCAACTTGAAGCTCACATAATCGTTGTCACTCTCAAACACTAGGATGGTGCTTGTGTTGAAAGGGGAGTTAGCAAGGGCCTGGTGATCCTTTGTGATGACTTTGCATGCAATGGTGGTCTGATTCACAACCCTGTGGTGCAGAGCTGCATCACCAATGACTTGACCTCTCACCACACGTCCTAGGGGGAGGTTTAATCTTGCAATGTGAAGCCTGAGTGTCTCTGCTAAAGATACTGTTACTCTATCACCATGTGCTTCTTGCCTGGGGTCAACTTTAGCGTACACTTTTTGACTCAAGTCATGGAATGCCCTCTTAGATGATAACTTGGGCATGGGGAGTCCCAAGTCTCCAGAATTGAGAACTGGCTCCCATGTGGCTGTCTTTTTGCAATACTTCGTAGAAAACAGGTTGAGAACTAGCTGATAGTTCTCATTAGAAAGGCCCAACCTATAGCATAGTGCCAGTCCTAATTTGTCATCCTAATGGTCCTGTACCTGCTTGAGTGTGGCTGCCTCTATGGTGTACTTCAAGTCTAACTCTAAACCAAGTAAGTCTAAGAGCTCTTTGTTTTTTGGCCTGTTGAACAAGTTCCCAACGCTGCTGCTGTGTTTGTTAACGCTTCTTCTCCCTGAATCCTATCCTTCAAGAACTTACTGATATCACTTGCCATCCTTTGCACAGTTTTTTTGTTATCACCGCCTACACGAGGACGCTTGGTGGCTGGTCTGGTTGGTGGTGCTGCCTTCTCATTCTCAAGGTACTCTATCCTTCTCTTTAGCCCACCAATCTGCTTTTCAGGCACTTTATTATGTGCTATGTGACCTCTTGTCATTTCCGTGAGTAGCACATGCTGGGAGCTATTTTTTTCTTTCAATTTAGCTATCTTACCATTAGCCTTATCCAATCTTACTGTCTTAACTCTTAGCTTAGCCTCTGTCCTAGGAACTGGTGAGGTAGCTTCAGCTAGGGTGGGCTTAGGTTTGACAGATATGAATCTGCCTCTGGCACCTTTAGGCTGGTTAGGATTTGTATGTGGTGCTCGTGTTCTCAATGACACAGGTTGCTAATGAGCCTTGGTTTTTTTGGTTGTGATTGCAGGTGGAGAGGGGGAGCTTGACTCTGGAGCATCCATCTTGAAAAGACCTCACCAAACCGCAATTTCAGAGTTAGATAGGTAGGCAATGGTTCACGTTTTTGGATATTCCCACATTTTCCCGCTTTTTTATTATATTATTTTTTTTATCATAAAAAATAAAAAAAAATTCTTCAGAAAACAAGGATACATACGGGTGCATCATTGTATCAGCTATACACACTAAAAGACTGAGATTCATACAAGAAGTGTATCATAGTTTTCCCATGATAAGGTAGTTCTGAAATTTGTGGACATTGAACAAATTTAAGTCATCATTTCAACAGTATATCGTAGTACTTGAAACTTCATGAATTCTACATCTGATTGTTTGTATGCCTTTCTAATATGTCACACATCATAGCTACCAAGTTGTGTGCAATTCGAAGCTTGCATGAGTAAGATACAAATGAGTTAAGAAGCCAAAATATAGGTACTACATGAGGAAGTTCAAAGTTTCGTCGACAAAATTTGGTCTCTACTACATCTTCAATATCTGAAACAGATGACCTCAGATTGCTCTGAAACTTGTACTAGGTTCTCCTGGATGGCAGAGTTCTACATGATTTTTATTTTTTTTTGATGTTCAGCAAGTATTCCTTGAGTTGTTCACAGGCCAGCTTCAGGCGTGCGAAAAGTGACACCTGCCCACTTTGGCACGTGTGTAACTCTTACAACTTGGGTCACAACAAGTTTTTTTTTTTAATCTCATATATCACAGGGTCAGGATGAGGTGTATCAAGTTTCATTCAATTTGAGAATAACTGCAGACCTGGGTGCTCTGCAACATGGCCAGCAAGATGGGCTTTATAATGCTGGAAAGTTGTCTCGTCGACAGATTTTGAGTATACACTGAAAGTGGCATACAAGTGGCCACAGAGCTCAGATTCCACTGAAACTTGAGCTACATCCTTTTCAAAGCCATACCCACCTGTGCACCATAAAATATTTGGGATTTTGCAAATATTCCCAGAAGTGCGGAGAGGCCAGCTTCAGGCGTGCGAAAAGTTACACCTGCACACTTTGGCACGTGTATAACTCATGAAGGATGGGTCAAAACTTGATTTTTTTTTGATGGAGTCATGGGGTACAGGGTCAGGAATAGGTGCACCAAGTTTGAACCCATTTGAGTATTATAGAAGGCTAGGGTGCCATATACCATGACAGGCAGTATATAGGCCAGAATCCTTTTTTTCCCTCTTCGTGGAGAAATGCAGCCAATTGAGTAAAACTGCAATATCTTGCTCAATACAACTCAGAATGGTCTGAAACTTCAGGACAATCTTGATAACAAGCGTAGGTACCTGTATCTCAGATTTCAGTTCATTCCGCCTAATCCGCCGCAAATGACGCTAAAAGTACTCAAATGTCCCCAAAACTGCATTGTGGGTTTCATGTGTTACGGCATCGCTCTGGCGTTGTGACCTGCCAAGTCTGCTGCAAAGATAGAAGTGCTTATATATGGGAGTGTGGATTGAGTTGGTAACACACTGCCGTAACGGATTGGTCAATGGATGACCTCAATTTACAAGATAATATAACATACGATATTTCTTTCCCTATCTGCAAAACAGTGAGGTCATAAAATTGGGTTTTGCAGTTACTCCACTCATTTTCTGTTTGATTACCTTCACCACCTAACAATATATACCAAAATGGGGTTATTTCATATGGCACAGCTTGAAACATTATGATGATTAGCCACATTAGTCTTTTGAGAAAGAACACACACATCACATTGCATGATGAAGATCGAGCAACAAGGTACAACACTAAATGCATGGTAAAGCCCGCCAACAACAGAGCACCTTAGCACCTATACATAGAGGTGTTGCATTACATATAGAGTTCAAATAGGACATCTGCTCCAACGACTAAAAAACATCTAAAATGTTGGACCTAACCTATGCTATGCCTTGCAGAATATCTATGAGCTCGAGGCGTTATATCTGCGTAAGAGTTCACCTCCCCGTCCTCACCAGCTCCTACTTCATGGTCCTCCACCTGTAAGGCCACAGACCAGCACAACCACCTAGGCCTGTCTAAGTGCAGAAACATGAGACTTAGTTATTTTATTTTATTGCACAAATCGGTCCATCCACTATGCACTACTGGTTTCATCATTATTGCTGAGTATGTTTTACGAGCCTTGCAAACCCCTAGCTAGGTCTGAGTTCCTTCGTTAGCATGCAGAAAAAAACGTACGACAACGACTTTTCAGCCTGCAGCTGTATGATTGAGGGCGCTTACTATGAGCCAAATAAAAAGCAAGCAGTCGACTGTGGGGCAAAAAAGTAAGCGGTTGAGTCTTGGCAAGAATGCCAGTCCACATGCACCATTGCAGGCCACACCCAGAGCAGCTTCTTTTTGCTGCAGAGCACGTCTGAATCTGAGGCGACAAAATGAGACACGCAGACAAGCAAGCAGCTGGGCCAAATACACCTGCCTCGAAGTAGAAAGAGCAAGAGCAGATCACAGAGCGTAGGACTGTTTGGGGCGAGGGAGGAACAGACAAGTGCTGGATGAGAGGGGGAAACCTGCACAGTCATGTGGGCTACGCCTATCGAGTGGAAGAGATCCAGCACGTCCCGTCGGATGCGCTGCTTGTCAGCCCCTCCCGCCGCCAGCACGTGCAGGCTGCCCACCAGCTGGCGGGGCGTGAAGCTCCAGAAGTGAGCGCGCTGGTGCCCTCGCACTCCGTCCACGCGTTCCACCTGGCGTGCACACACATGCCGGCAAGCAAGGAGTCAGCCACGGGCAAGAGGACATGTTGACCCTGGTCGGGGCGGGGTAGAGGGCGGGGAGAGTCAGACGACGTCAGCTTTCATGTGTCAGATTCAGAACGTTATCTCAGATTGACGGTATCTGCAGAGGCATCAATCGGCACGATAGCGTAACGCTCCAGGGTGATGCAACTCCAGGCAAGACGATGAGGTGAAGCAAGTGCGCGCAGCCACATCACTCGCCACCTGGCACTCTTGCCTGGGACGGCTAGGCAGAGCCACCTGCCTGCCAAGTGCGCGCATGCCAGCGAGTGGACCACTGCCACATATATGCTCGGGAAAATTGCCCGCAAATCCAGCAAAGCAAATACATGACAGCAGGAACAGAAAGAGAGAGCCCCAGTGGCCAGTCCAGGGCTGTTGTGCACGACGAGGTGTGCATACCTGCTGCAGGGTGGTGGATATGGTCTTCTCTGCGGCTCGTGGGATCCTCTGCAGAATGACCTGCCGCCCATCATGCTCACGACCCGTACACCATCAGCGTGTGGGCCCCTCCCCCGCCCCCTCCCCCTCCCCTCCTCCTCCAACATTTACTTGGTAACCTATGTACATATGCAATTTTAGATGTACATATTCATTTATGTACCGGTGTTTAGATGTACACAAACACTTATATATCGGAGTTTTTATGGCATTGTTACATACGAAATCAAATATATGCACACACACACACACACACACACACACACACACACACACACACACATGCTCATTAGATCATGTATGTGCAGGGCACATTTAAATTTACACGTACTCACATACACAGTACATCATGCCGAGACGCACCTCAGCGGAGTTGACAAGGAGGGGGATGACGGTGGAGATGATGAGCAGCGAGATGAAGATGGAGCACGCCTGCGCAAGCAGCCCAGCCACGACACACGGGCGCAAGGGGGCAAGGGCGCACGCACGCAGCATGCACGTCAGCTGCTGCTGCTGCTGCTGCAGCCGACTCTCAGCAGGCCTGCAGAAGATGCCGCCCACGACACAACAGAGCAAGAGGGCAAGAGGGCAAGGGTGCACGCACGCAAGCATGCATGTCATTTACTGCTGCTCCTGCTGCTGGCTATTTGCTCGGGCCCATAGCAGCAGCACACCCAGAGTGGGTACCGCATCATCGATCGTGTGCATGCGGCCAGCAAAAGCCAGCGCGGGTCGTCATTACCGCCATAGGCGCTGGTGGCATATGAGAGGAGGGAACAACTGGCAAAATTTTCAGTTAGCGCATTGGGTTCAGCCCACATAAATTAGGGAGGGAGGGTCTGCATGCCACTCCAATTCCTATCTGAAGCACTGCTGTCCGAGACGGAAGAGAGCAGCACTGTGGGACACGCGCACGTATGCGGTAGATGTGCTCTGACAAGCCAGCATGGCGGTAAACGGGTTCTTCACTTCTCTTTTCCCCCAGAACAGATCACACTCGCCGAGCGCTGGCCGGCGGTGTGCCACGAAAAGCTATCCGAGACATTGCGACGAGTCGCAGTCATAGTGCGAATATTAAAGTCCGCACTTGCGTGTTTAATATCCTGATTTTCATACAGTCCCAACAACGTCAACATCTCTGTAAGGTGGCGCGCGATCGACCGCGTCCCTATTGAAATTAAGAAGAGGGGCAGCATCCAAGCGACAAGCGTGCGCCGGGAAGAGGATGGGAGGAGTGAGAGAAGGGAGAGGACGGAGAGGGGGGG
>WELA01003863.1:145477-162505 GCA_009602735.1 Mesotaenium endlicherianum
GGGGGAGGGGTGGGGCGGGGGTGGGGGCGGGCAGACAGGCACAGCAGATCACTCGTAGCAACGGACTGTTAGAAGCTGTTGGAGGAATCTGTCAGACGGACCTTCCAGGGGGCAAAGCGTGGTGTGAAAAGAGGATCAGCTTGGGCCGGGCAAGCCCGAGGCAGGCAGCTGGCAGCACGGCCTTGTATGTGCCCAGTGTGTGTCTCGCATGATGCCAGGACCTCACAAGACCATTACCACTTGCCAGCGATCGCATGCCCTAACTTGCATCCTGGAGAAAAGGAGTGCACCTGGCTACCACTACCAGGCTGAACGCCAGCCATGATAAGAGAAGGCGTACTCTGCAAAGGATGCTCAAAAAGCCAAGCCCCCTAGAAGCAACTCATCCAGTCCCCTGATGAGCTCCCAGAGAGGGCAACAAGGTGCCACAGACTGCTCAGGGGTCGAAAGGGAGGGGGGGGATGGAAAGGGAAGTGGTTGTGAGGGCCTTGGGGCTAACATCTAACCTGAGAGGTCCGCATGTCTTGAGCCCTATTATCCACAGGATGAGAGAGAGCCCCATGATCCCACCGTTCAGGACTGCCAGTAGCCACTGCAATCCAAAAAAAAAAACGTCCCAAAGATAGAAATCGCACATGTCAACCATCTGACCAGCCACCCTGGCGTGTGAATGAAAGACATTGCAGAAAGGGCTTGACGCGTGTTAATGATCTCGTCAACCACTTCACTTGGTTTAACGTTCAGCAGCAAGGGCCTTCTCAAACTCAGCTGCAAGGCCCACCCTCTCATCCCTATTCAAAAATTACACCTGACTTACAGCTTAATACATGAACATGCACTGATCAATGTACATCGATTTACAATGTGTCTGATATATTAGCTAGCTCAATATTGGCTGCATGTATGTCTTCAGGGCCAATGGGTGCAAACAGCACGTTGCTGGAGTCCGAAGTTATATTAAGACACAGCAAAATGCTTCAAGTCCTTGGATAACAGCTATACGACACCAGGACAGGAGAACCAGTACTGAGCAGCAGTCATTGGATGCCTGGGCTAGCTGGAACTATGTCAAACAAAGAAGGGACACCAGAGAGCACAATGCACGCCTTGGGTTTTGCTACACAGGGTTTACTAAGCAGGGTTAGCTGAGATTAATTAGCCTCCCTTCCTCCATTCACGACTTGAACTTTGTTGGGTGCAGGCATAAGCTCCTTGCAGTGACTGAGTAGTACCTGGTTGTTTGGCAGATTCCGGCCCTTCCATGGCCTCTGGAGAACAAACAGGATAGCTGCAGCTCCAGACAAAGCGAAGAATGCAAAGAGTACTATAGAAGTTCCAGATGTCACAAGGTAGTGGAAGGCAGCATAAACTGCGACAATCCTTAAGAACCTCCCGGTGACATAGAATGCATACTGCGATGCAGGTATGTTCTGGGATGATCGACTGCCAAAATAAGAAGAAAAAGACTCGTCAATAGAAGGCCTGCCACTACACAGCTTCTGGAAGCTACACGTATCTGCAGGTTGATTAACTAAAACCGTTAACTTCCAGGCAGGTCGGACTGGCAGCTGAGCAAGCATCGCCCAAAATTTCTGGACGAGAAGATGGTACATTGTCCTAATATTGTGATCTACCAGATGCATCAACATGCTTCAGCTGCTGCCGCTACCGGAATGGATCAATCAGGGCCACTGCCTAAGACAAAAAGCTCATCCAATTTTCCAAGCTCTGATCAATGGAGCTCACACAAAGGGATAGGAGATAAGAAGAGAATTTGTCGAGGAGTCATCTTTGTCAGCAATACGCGTTCAGCTCTAGTAGAGATGCAAATTTTCTGGAACAGTACATGCAGTCCAAAGACCTTCTATGATAAGCTTAAGAGGGAGTTAACAACAAACCCGGCCACTGGTCCCAGATGGTACTTGCTCAATCGAGCAGCGGTATCTGTACTGTGTGAAATATCTTCTGAAAGCATCGCACAAAGAGATATTAGAAGAAATTAACTCTAAACTGCTGCACTCGACTCGGAGAAGTCCTGGATACAAGGTTAACCTGATATACACCCTTTCCAATCCAAGGACGCACGCTATGCCCGACAGAATACAGCTCTAAGAGCAGCCTTCAGATTCTGCATTTTCAACCTTGAGCAAGTTACACGAATTTACTCTCTCCGGTATTGGTAGGAACTTAAAACAGTGTTTATTACAGACAGAAGAAGACTAGCAGTACGTAGATCTGCATGCAGAGGTGCGAAATTTACAACAAACTTCTGAACGGTACAGTGTTTCTGAACAGTACGGAGCGACTCTTCCCGAGCGAATACGACGCCAGAAGCTCGTCAAGCTATACGCAAGCAATTGTACACAGTTTGTACATCATCAAATAAGTCTATAGGGGCCACGCATTCTTGAATATAACAGGAACGCAAAGATCAAAGTCGAGGGCACGCAAGTTAAGGTTGATTTGTGGGGCACGCAAAGTTCGAATTTTCTGGGGCACGCAAAGTTCAGACTTGGAGGGCCACGCAAGGTTCAGGTGTAGTGGGGCACGATAAGTTTATATTTGGGCGGAAACGCATAGTTGACATCTGGTGGGGCACGCAGAGTTCAAGTGGAGGGGGGCACGCAAAGTTCGTATTCGGGCCGGCCACGCAAAGTTCAGGTTTGGTGGGGCACGCAAAGTTCAGATTGTGGGGGCCACGCAAAATTCAGCTCTAATCATTGGGGGGCCATGCAGGATTCACTTTTCTAGGGGCACGAAGTCAGCAGGAGGGCCCGCATATTGTAATTTTGCAAGATAATAATAAAAAAAATTGTGATAAATTTATCTTTTATTGTATACGTGTGGAATTACACCTGATCGTTGCCAACTTAACATGTCGTAAACCCCTTAAAGTTCAAATTAATTTATCTTTGAAAACCTGTTTGTGCAATTTTCCAAGTGCATGCATATCAAATAATATATTTTGTCGTCTAATGTCCCCACAAAATCGATAGTTAAGATATGAGTCATAAGATCCATGGATGTCCTAATAATTTCCTGTACATACTTGAAAGGGAACCAAGGTTAATATAAGCAGAAAGTTTGCTTGAACATACACAAAGTGGGCGTAGAATAAAACATCATAATTAGTAATTTAACGATACTTGGTTGTCCAATGTCCACCCCATCAATTGAATTTGTCCCAATAGAACAATTGTATCACACCTCCCCAATTTATCCACTCCTAGCGGCACGATATTACTAGAAGTATACTCATAATCTCATCTTGTTTTAGCTATGACAGAATAGTGCACGGTAATGCAACAAATGGCCCCAAATGGTAATATACTCTTTTGTTGTGGCACACGCATATTTTACGCCGTCCAAAAGCAACGGTGCAAGTATTCATCATTTATTCCATCACCGCGAGACATTGTTGATATTGCTTTGTAGCACGAGCAAGCTCAAGAGCCTGGAGGCCGGGGCCTTGGCGGTCTCAAAGGCGTGTCGAGTGTAATAGAGTGGCCTGTCCTCTCCCACGCGGCTCTAGCACAGAGGGCGATCATGGCCGCCGCACATATCCACACGAGGCACACGCCCGCGGCGCAGCCTCCCGGGGCAAAATTCACCAGCATCTGTAGTCACATTGCGGGCAATCAGGGAGGGCTTGGTCGACAAAATTTCAAAAAGGAATGGCACGCCTCGGCATGTATAGGTGCAATCACAAGAAGCGTGTATCAATATCCCGGCTCGTATGCCTCTACAGGAACATAGACATATTCATCTTGAGCCAGCGACTGCACTACCAGGTCTATGGAACTCGCGCTCGCGAGAATGCTGCTGCCTTGTGCGCAGCTCCGCCTCCTCAACTGTCAGAGCGGAAGTGCACAAGGCTCCAACCCAAGGGGGTCCTGGAGGAGGGGGAGAGGGAAGGAGGGGGAGGGGGATGCGGATGAGGGGTCAATTACAATGTCACACTGAGGTCAGGTCAGTTGCAGCTGAGTTCAGTTGCAAGGTCACACTGAGGTGTGCAGCACAAGAGACAAGTTTCTACAGGAGGAGGAGGAGGAGGAGGAAGACGGGGGGGGGGGAGGGTAGACATGGGTGGGGCGGCAGCCTGTACCAGCAAGGCGGCAGTGAGGTGGAGAGCGGGCACAGCGAGCTGATGGGCCTTGGTGTGCGTAGCGTAGCCGTCAAACGCCACCACCATGCCGAACGTGTGCAGCAGCAGAAAGGCCAGCGACGCAACAGCTGTCCATACAGCACACGCACCCCCTCGAGGAGATCGGCACGCTGGCGCCTCAGGAGCACGAAATGGTCAAAAGTATCAAGACAATAGCAGTCAGATTGTTTTTGTTTGAAGGCAATCACAACCTACAAAACAACCTACAAGGCCCGCCAGTTGGCAACGGCGCCACCGCCCCTGAGGGGGCAGCGGCAGGAGCCCGCAGAACCCGAAACACAAATTAAAAAATCCACGTCATTCTAAGCAGAGAACCAAGCCCCGGTGCTCTCACTCAAGCTCGCAGAAGGGCGCGCGCGCGCGCTTGCCAAGTCGAGCACGTGGCTGACATGGGGCAGCCTTTGTGGCAGTAGCAAGATTTCTTGCAATTGGTTCTCTCATGCAGGCCCCGCCCCCCAAGGCCGAGAAAAGACTCCACCTGGGATGCGACTACACGGGCAGAACAGCTGTGCCCATGTGTGCAGGACACGTGTCGAAACTGGAAGCACAGCGCTTCCTGCTGCTGCTGCTGCTGCAGCTGCCATTGTATCGGTGGACGTTCAGGCGGCAGCACTCGCGTGCGGGTGCACTCGTTTGCAAAAATAAAAGCTAATGCGTGCACTCACCCCGCACAGCCAGGAGCTCACAGCCGGCGAGGAGGAGCAGCAGGGCACCTTCTCAGGACAGGTGTCGCAGCACGCCCCCGCCGGGGCGTGGCGGGGGCGGGGGATGGGGAGGAGGGNTGGGGGAAGGGGGGGCGCGTACAGGCGACGAGGAAGAAGGGCATCTCGGGACAGGTGTTGGCGTAGTAGGTGGCCAGCCCCACCGCCGCCGTGAGCAGCGAGAGGAAGAAGAAGGCGGAGTGCGCCATCCCGTGGCCCAGCCCGCTCGCTGCAGCCCCAGCCCCAGCACCAGCACCAGAGGAGGAGGGCGGCGTGAGCGGCAGGGAGGCTCGGGTCGCACACCAGGGGACGGTGCAGCATGCGTCAGCACCGCGGGTGAGGAAAGACACGTCAATAACACTTCGGGCAGACAGGGGGATTCCACCCCATGACCTAGTGCACGGGTGCCATCCCACATGAGCATGTGGGATGGCATTTCCCGACATCCCCCCCATGAGCATGCGGAACGATATTGACATCCTGGAATCACGTGGATGACACCTGGCGGCCAGGAGGAACGCCGCATAGCACGTGCCTGGCACCCACCCATAAGCATGCGGAATGATGACATCTCCCCGTAAGCATGAACATCTCTCCAGGGGCAGGGGCGGCTGCTTGATGCGCCCGTTCCCTCCCTGGCAGGCTCTTTCCTTCGACACGTCCAATCTCGAGCGGGCCTGTGCATGGGGGCGGGGCTGCAGCCACCAACCCACCCGCCCACCGCCAAACCCCCCACTTCCACACGTCCTAATACTGTAGGTAGCTCGACATTTTTAAGCGGGACAGCGAATGAGCGGGGTCTGCTGACCCTTTGTGCAGACCTCACTCCACCCCTCGCCTCCTCCTCTCCTCCTCTCCAACTCTTGCCTCCAGCCGCCTGCGCACAAGACAGGTGGCAGGAAGAGAGCGAGCCCCCTGCCCCGTCAAAAGAGCCGCCCGTAGCTCGTGCCTCGCACGCCCGACCTCCCCCACTCCGTCAATACACACTCAGCGCCCCGAAACTGCCACCTGGCAGGCAGGTCCCACTCCTGGCCGCAGCCGCAGTCACGTCAGCAGCCGCAGACGCGCGCAAGGGGCATAGCTGGGCCCACCCTGAGAAGCCTTCTAAAACCCCAGGTTTGTCTAAACCCAACCAGCACCTCGGCACAAGCCCTGCCCGCAGGCCCTGACAGCAGACTTTGACCCTTGGACATGTCTGACCTGTTTGACCTTGAACCCTCGCTCGACTCCCAGCCAAGAAGCGCCCACGCCCTTCTTCTCTGCAGCACGGGGACACCTGGCAGAAGGAGGCAGGGCCAAGAGACAGCCAAGCTCGCCAGCAAGGCAACCTTGCAGGGAGAGCCTCCAAGCAACGGCTGGCAAGGGCCTCAGCCAGGAGCACCGGCCTCCTTTCGCCCGACCCTGGACAGCTGGCAGTGCCAACAAGTGCCCCCTCCCCCCCCCGCCCCCNTTGCCTCTGCTCTGCTTTCAGGTGCATGTGCCTCCTTCTCTCTCTGTCTTCTGCTCGGTCTGATGCCCCTCAGCTAACAACCCTGCTCCCTTCCGGCAGGTAGTGTTTCCAACCGGATGTGAACGCTCCCTTGCGCTCTTGCTGCAACAGGGGCGAGCCGATGGACACCTGGCGAAGACAAGTGCATGATCTCTACAACACAAGCACTGCTACGATGTCGGCAGGTGGATGGGGGGAAAGGAAGGCAGGGAAGGCAGCCACCGTGCTTCCCCCAGCACGTGAAGGTGCAGGGTTTTAAGACCACGGTAAGGTATGCCGAGCTCAGCTAAGCTCTGCTGAAAGGGAAGGTAGCGTGGGGGGGGTCAGGAGGGGGGGAGAGAAGGAAGAGAGAGGGGGATATGGGCGGGGGGGCGGGGGGGGGGAGGTTCGATATGGAGGGCCGGACGGACATGCATATTTGCCAGAAGAGCAGGCAGGCAGTTTCCTGGATGCTGACAGCTGTCAGCAGCAGGGGGATGTAGGGCCAGGGCAAAGCTCCCACGGGGGTGAAGGGCCACCAAAGCAGCGCCACCAGTATGAGCGACACCAGCCAGAAGAAGGCGCTGTAGAAGCTCAAGTGTGGGGCCTGGGCTTCTGGCCAGGTGTGAAAAAAACTTACAAGGAAGAGGATGGGGTCCTGGCTTTCGCCTCTCAGCGTACAATTGTCGCATATCGAGCTCGAAAAACCACTTGCGACGTGCTCTCATCCCCTTGCAGACCCCTTCCGACAGGCATCTTCCCACTTCTCATTTGGGTGCTAGGTGTCATGTAGATGACATTCTAAGGTCTAAGTAAATTTGGGGCGCTCTGTAGCCTAGAAAACTTTTGCTTCACTTTTATTTCTGGGATAATTTAGATAAGGTTTGAAGCGGGTCCTCCTGGTGCCCGTCCAGTGCATTTAAAAAGCACAACAATAAATGGAAGACCCCATTTTCCTTCACAAAAAAGCGACTCCTGACGTTCCTGAGCATGGTCGACCACTATAAGTAGGCTCCTCTTTTGAGAGTGACAACAACCAGGAAAGCCTTGGGAGTTACCACCAACCCTACACTGCTGTAGCGGACTCGGAGAAGTCCTGGACACAAGCTTTAACCTCGTTGGGGTCTATACTCTACACCCTGTCCAATGCAAAGATGCACGCTATGTCCGATTGAATGCATCTATAACAGCAGCCTTCATATTCTGCACTAGCAAACTTGAGCTTTAGTTACATGAGTTTACTCTGTCCGGTATTAGCAAATGAACTTTTTTTGGGGGGCACGCGAAAGGTACGTCTTGAGGACCCGCAAAATTGACGCTTTCAGTTGCCATCGCCAAGCTACGTTCTTTGGGACACGCAAAAGTTCAGCTTTGGCAAGGCTCGCAAAGTTCAGGTTCGGGGGGCCACGCAAATCTCACGTTTGTGGGGGCACGCAAAGTTCAGATAAGAGGGGGGCACGCAAAGTCCAGGTTGGTGGGGCACGCAAAGTTTGACTTTGACGGGGCTCACAAAGTTTAGGTTCTGGGGGGCACGCAAAGTTCAGGTTAGCCGGGGCACGCAAAGTTCAGCTTTAAGTAGGGGGGCGCAAATTGGCTTTCAGACGTCGTGGCCAGAATTTCACTTTTCTAAGGCCCAGTTTACAGTGGCCACAGGCACTCAATTGATCAACGCGAATTGCGGAATTGAAAATTACGAGATCGAAGCGACGAAGACAAAATAGACGACCAAGTTTTAAACAGCTAAACAAAAAAGCGTTTAGCAAATTGATTGAGGGAAATGGTAAAATCCCCTCCACATAATGTTGCGCTTCGTCTCCACGTAATTTCCGGGCTCGGTCAGACCTCACAGATCATATTTTAACATCGTGCATAGTGCATCTTGCTCTTAAAAAATGACCTTTGGGTGCCGAAACCTCACATCCTCACCATGCAGCCGCGAACAGCCGCGAACATAAATACACCATAGCCTGCTCATGCAATAGAAACTTTTGTTTGGCATTTCCCAAATAGCGAGGGAGGGATAACAGTATACATATGCGAGGGGTTCAGACGAATGTTAAGTGTAGAAACTTGGTGAACGCTGTATTTTTTTCTCTACTCCTTGTCGTCCCGAAATCGTTGCCAAAAAAAGAAAGTACACCATGAGTACATCCTCATTTGCATCCCCGGACCCCTACCTAATACCGACAGTCCTTGTCGATCGAGTGATCGTCGAGGAGGGGTCATTCGAGGGGTCGAACACATCTCAGATTCTCAAATCTGCTCTCGAGCAGGTTTGAAAATCCGAGTTTGATTGATTGAAACCACGAAGTTCAATCAATTTTTTTACCAACTTCAATCAATCACGTCGCGCTTAAAGACCACTGTAAACAGCACTTTCATTGCGCTCAAATTGAAACCCTAATTCTCGTGACTTGTATCTATAGGATTGATAACCCGGTGACGCAAATCAATTTTGCAATATCGCCGGGTACATACACGTTGCACAAAAGCTAATCAATTTTGATTTTTGGCACCTTTGGAAAAGAGCGTTATGCAAAAAATGTAGTGATTTGAATTATTATACATTAGTTTGCATATATTTTAATGTTTTCAAATATATTTGAAGTCGTATGGTGTGGAGTCAAGTGTGAATAGGTACTCTAGTAACTTGGTTCATGTCCTTTGAACCTTCCAAGGCATTTTCGAAGTTAGAGGAAAGACCTAGAAGAACTCCATGTGGCAAAAGTCAGATGTGCCATTTTTAGGTCAAAAGGACATGTGTACATTATTCTAGAAAGAGGTGGCAAGTTTTGGGATGTGTTGGGTGCCAACACATCAACATACACCTTCCTAGAAATTACTTATGTAGCAAGTATATAAACAAGAGCTAGAACATAGAAAGACATTCCAGAATCACTCTTGTACTTGCCAAAATCCAGAAATATATTAACTTTCAAGAAGCCATCTCTCTTTCAAGAAGCTACCACTTGTGTTCAAAGATCCTTGTCTTGAATAGATAAAGTATTCTGTTTTACTAAGTACTTTATCTATCTGTTTCACTACAGTGGTATCGGAGCTAGGCACTTTGGTAGCACAAGAAGATGGCCGATCCTCAAGACCAACAGCAAGCTTTCGAAGGAAGCCCTTCCTCTCCAAGACACCCTCCTCCAGCGCCGATGGGAGAGCCCACTCAAGAAAATCTGCAACAACAAGAAGCACCACAAGGAGGAGCACACCCTCCTCCAGCGTCGATGGGAGAGCCTACTCAAGGAAATCTGCAACAACAAGAAGCACCACAAGGAGGAGCACCGTCAAATCCCGTGGCAGCCGCTATAGCAAAGTTGACCCCACCACAAGGAGTTCCCGCAAATGAGTGGGCAGCCTTCCTAATGACCGTCCACAACCAAGTGGGCTTGGCCACCTATGAAGCAACCGTGCAAGCGTCAAGAGAAGCTATGGCTGCCATGGTTGCCCCTATTGCGAGCAATGCTCAAAATCCAGCCCCGGCTCAAGCGCCTCCACAAGAGCCAACGAGAGCAAGGAAACTCATCAAGCCCGGCAAACCCGACACTTTCAACCCCGGGAAAGGTGCCAACCTGAATTTATGGCTCTACCAAGTGGAGACGTACCTCGCGTTCCTTGAAGTACCCGAGGAGGACTACGTTCCCTTTGCCGTTACCTTACTTAGAGGAGCAGCAACATCATGGTGGCGTAACTATCAAGCGGCTATATATCAAGCTATGGCGCACCCCATGCTCGGCCAAGAGCCCCCACCATCATATGCAAGATGGGCAGATTTTCGTGAGGCCCTCAAGAAGCAATTCATGCCCATCAATGCGGAGAAGATTGCCCGAGGAAAGCTCCACCATCTCAAGCAAACGACGTCCGTTCAAGAGTATACATCCAGATTTCACGCCCTCACTCTTGAGATCCCCAACATGTCTCTCGAGGAGAAGATTGACCGTTACATCTTTGGCCTCAAACCCAAGGTGGCAAAGGAAGTGGAGTTACGCGACTTGACGGACTTCTCAAAGATCATTGAAGTGGCCCAAAAGGTGGATACCTTGGATTTCAAGCACTCCGTGCCTTCATCTTCACGGGTACCGACGACGCGGGTGTACGCAGCCCCTTCCACATCCGAATCTGGACCCACACCCATGGAAATCGGAGTTATTAAAAGGGACCCCGCGGCTGCCCGGAAGAGTGGAAGACCCTCCAATGACACTTATGATGCAAGAAACCAGCAAGGAGTGAAAGCAAGACTCTCCCCGGCTGAAAAAGAAGCTCTCATGACGGCTGGACTATGCTTCTATTGCAAGGAAAAGGGCCATCGTGCACTTTCATGCCCCAAAAAGTTGTCAAAAAACGGACAGCGCCGGTAGGCCAGGAGCCTACCACCCCAAGACCCACTTCACGAGAAGGCAACACGCCAAGTGAGGTGGAGACCCCCGTTGAAGACGACGTTCCAGCCCCAATGAGTTTGAGAGGTTACCTTGGAGGAGAGAAGGTCCACATCTTGGTGGATAGCGGAGCTCAAGGCAACTTCATTGCTGCAGATTTTGCCACCAAGCACGGTATTACTATGCGAACTCTTGACCACGACGAGGAGATTATGATGCCCGATGGATTCTCCTATACTACCCCTTCCAAGAAGACGTACCCCTTGGCACTCTCTATCAAGTCCTTCAAGGATAGAGTAGTGTTCTCCCCCATGCAATTGGGCAAGTACGACGTCATCCTAGGGACGCCTTGGTTGACCAAGCACAACCCCCAAGTTGATTGGAGGACCGGTACTATCAAGATCAAGAATGACATCACTTCAAGAATCTGTATTTTGCGCGCAATCCAGAATATCCAGACCCAAGACATCCAGAAGCCGGCACACGAGATACTATTGTCCGCCCTCCAACTCAAGAGACTTGTGAGGAAGGGACACGAGCTTCTTTTGGCCTTGATCACGCCAAAAGACATCAAGAAAGACATCGAGAGTCAAGAAGGCAGCCCCGTTCCCAAGGAGATACAAGAAGTCTTTGAGGACTACAAAGAAGTGTTCTCCCCGGAATTGCCCAAGGGCCTACCCCCCAAAAGATTCGTAGACCACAAGATAGAGTTGGAGCCCGGAAGCAAGCCCATCTCTCGGCCTACGTTCAAAATGTCATACACGGAGCTAGACGAAGTCAAGAAGCAAATCAAGGAGCTACTGGAGCATGGCTTCATTCGACCTAGCAAGTCGCCATTTGGAGCCCCGGTGCTATTTGTCAAGAAGAAAGATGGTACCTTGAGGATGTGTGTGGACTATCGCGCCCTCAACAAGATCACCATCAAGAATCGATACCCGCTGCCGCGCATGGATGAGCTCATGGACCGGCTGGTTGGAGCCAAGTACTTCACGAAGATTGACTTACGGAGCGGCTACCACCAGATTCGCATCGCAGAACCGGACATAGAGAAGACGGCATTCAGGACAAGATATGGACATTTTGAGTTCATGGTCCTGCCATTTGGACTCACCAACGCGCCAGCAACTTTCATGACTATGATGAACACCATATTTCAGCCCATGTTGGACAGATTTGTGGTGGTATTCATCGATGACATCCTTATCTACAGCAAGACCCTTGAAGAGCATGCGAGACACTTGAAAGAAGTCCTTGAAGTATTGAAGCAAAACAAGCTGTTTGCGAAGGAGTCAAAATGCGAGTTTGCCAAACAAGAAGTGGAGTTCCTAGGTCTCCACGTGACTGCTGATGGCATCAAGATAGACCCCAAGAAGACCACGGTGGTGGAGGAATGGCCAACCCCCACGACCAAGAAAGAACTCCAGTCATTCTTGGGATTTGCCAATTGGTACAGAAAATTCATCCAAGGCTTCTCGCACATAGCAGCCCCCCTGACAGATCTACTCAAGAAGGACAGGCTATATACATGGACCGAGAAAGAGGAAGAGGCATTTCAAGAGTTAAAGCGAAGATTGACCACATCCCCGGTGCTCACACTCCCAAGTCCAAACCCAGATTGGCCCTTCCACGTCATCACCGATGCATCTTCCTATGCAATAGGAGCAATCCTGCTTCAAGACCAAGGCAAGGGACTGCAGCCCATCGCCTACGAGTCAAGGAAGCTAAATCCAGCCGAGCAAAATTATACAACCACGGAGCGAGAGGCATTGGCGATTGTACATGCCTTGAAGGTTTGGCGCTGCTACGTTGAAGGACGCAAAGTACTGGTCACCACGGACCACGAGGCGTTAAAGCACCTCCAGACGCAGCCGTATCTCTCAAGGAGACAAGCAAGATGGAGCGGATACTTGCAACAATACAACATCACGATTCAGTACCAGCCCGGCAAGACAAACCCGGCTGACCCCCTCTCAAGACTGCAATTAAATGCAGTGATGGTATCCCTGAAGACAGATCTGGAAGCTCGATTTTCAGCCGCCTATGAAAGAGACCCTTACTACAAGAACGGAGAAGCAGCCTTGGACCCATGCAAGAAGCAAGAAGGCAATTATTGGGTGAGGCAAGATACGGGCCAGAGATGTGTTCCTAATGACTTAGACCTCCGGCTCTTGCTTCTACGAGAAGCACACGACAACCCTCTTGGAGGACACTTTGGAATCCTAAGGACCACGGGCGTTCTAGCTAGGACTTATTGTTGGCCAGGCATGTCTAAGCAAGTCAAGGAGTACTGCAGGAGCTGTGACACATGCCAAAGAATCAAGCCATCATCGCAAAAGGCGGGAGGACTCCTCCAACCACTACCAATCCCCGAAAGACAATGGACGGACATCTCAATGGACCTTATCGTGGACTTGCCCGTGACACCTCGAGGCCATAATGCAATACTCACGGTGGTGGACAGACTTACCAAGATGGCTCATTTTATTCCCACGACGACTAAGGCTACAGCACCACAACTTGCAAGACTCATCTTTGACAACATCTTCCGACTCCATGGACTACCATCAAGAATTGTGTCAGATAGAGATCCAAGATTCACAAGCCATTTCTGGAAAAATCTCTTCAAGAACTTGGGTACATCGCTGGATATGTCTACTGCCTACCACCCACAATCAGATGGGCAAACCGAGCGTATGAATCGTACCCTAAAGACCTCTCTAAAGGCCTACGTGTCTACCCTCGAGCAAGACTGGGACATGTACTTGACCCCCCTCGAGTTTGCCTACAACAACACTACGCAGGCCTCTACCCAAGAGTCCCCATTCTTCCTCAACTATGGCTTCCATCCGACCACGCCACTGAGCTTCACGGCTGGCCATGATGAAGTACCTGCAGCCACAGATTTTATGGAGACATTAGAAGCAGCCCTTACAGCAGCGAAGAAAGCTCTACAACACGCGCAAGATGCTCAAGCAAGAGTGGCGAACAGATCCAGAAGAGAAATTACGTACAGAGTGGGTGACAACGTGTTACTATCATCCAAGAACATTTCCCTGAACAACAGGCCTGCCGGCAGCAAGTTCTCTCCCAAGTATTTGGGACCCTTCAAGATTATCCAGCAAGTCAACCCCGTTGCTTTCAAGCTAGAACTTCCCCAGACTATGCACATCGACCCCGTATTCCACGCTTCCCTCTTCAAGCCATATGTGCAACCCGACAACAAGTTCCCAGGACGTGTGACAACCCCACCAGCCCCAACAATAGTGGATGATCATTTGGAGTACGAAGTGGAAGACATAGTGGCTATGAGAAATTTCAGGAGACAGCAGCAATACTTGATCAAGTGGAAAGGATATCCAGATTCGGAGAATAGTTGGGTGGCGGCGCACTACCTTGACAAAGTTCAGAGAAAGTTGAAGCGCTTCCATGCCGCCAACCCCCATCTTGGACCAGCCCCAAGTCTCTCTACTAGAAGCCCGAAGACTTCAGGGAGGCAGCCTGCCACCATCAAGAAGCAGCAGAAGACCCCTTGGAGGCAGCCTGCAAGAACAAGAAAGAGGAAAAATTGACATTAGACACTCTTCTCTTCTCGCAGTTTCTGGACAGAAAACTAAAACTGCTACTGGTAATAGGTCTCTGCATAATAAATTCTGAAAATTTACCTGGCTGTAGTCCATGAGTAGCCGGTCATTTAGAGTCCAAGTTTGCTCAATTTGGAGCACTGGTGAGAGAGATATGATGCTCTAAGTAGAAGGGGGTCAGGCTGCTGGCATTGTTAGGACAGAATATGCCTTCTGACATTGTGCCTTCCCCTGAACTTGGAATGCTCTGAAACTCAAGACTCTGGTAGAACATCTTACAGCGCCCAGTTTGAGACTTAGTTTGCAGAATTTGGAGAAGTATAGAAGGACTTATGATTTTCAGAAGTTTCTGCACAGATTTGGAGGAGTGCCTACTCTCTCAGCTCTCAACGACACTCCAGAAATGAGAATGCTCTCAAATTTGGTGACCCGGTAGAGTTCTCCGACGCGGTCCGTCTGGCACTCGAATTTTCAGATTTGGAGCAGTTCTGTGGCCGCTATGAATTTTTGAATTCGTGGCAGATTCTGGGCCAACTTGTACAATTTTCTTTATCATTAAGGAGTAGGCTAGCCAATAAGGTCACACCACCTACGACCTTGCCTAGTCTACCTTACATGTGTAGCACCTGACTTGGCGCCTTTGACTAGTCCTCTTCACATGTGTGGCATCTGACTTGAAACTGTTGACTAGTTTGCTCCACATGTGTACGACCTGACTTGACGCGCCGAGACGTCGCTTTTTCTATGGGGGGGGTGATGTAGTGATTTGAGTTATTATATATTAGTTTGCATATATTTTAATGTTTTCAAATATATTTGGAGTAGTATTGTGTGGAGTCAAGTGTGAATAGGTACTCTAGTAACTTGGTTCATGTCCTTTGAACCTTCCAAGGCATTTTCGAAGTTAGAGGAAAGACCTAGAAGAACTCCATGTGGCAAAAGTCAGATGTGCCATTTTTAGGTCAAAAGGACATGTGTACATTATTCTAGAAAGAGGTGGCAAGTTTTGGGATGTGTTGGGTGCCAACACATCAACATACACCTTCCTAGAAATTACTTATGTAGCAAGTATATAAACAAGAGCTAGAACATAGAAAGACATTCCAGAATCACTCTTGTACTTGCCAAAATCCAGAAATATATTAACTTTCAAGAAGCCATCTCTCTTTCAAGAAGCTACCACTTGTGTTCAAAGATCCTTGTCTTGAATAGATAAAGTATTTTGTTTTACTAAGTACTTTATCTATCTGTTTCACTACAAAAAATCAATTGTCCATTGCCGGGAACTTAAACATGGCACTCAAATTTAATGAGGCAATTATTATGGCGAACCGACTTGCAAGTTTGGCAGACGAAATCAACATTTTTGGAGAAAGTTGCGAAAGTTAGCACCCTGGATTCATGAGGTTATGCACGCCATCATTAGTTTCGGGGGGCACGGAAACTTTACTTGTGGATTGGGCCTACCAGGAGGGATGCAATACGAATTTCAGAGGGGCACGCAAAATGGTCGTTCATAAGGGGCCACTAAAATTGTTTTCTTGGGCCACGCAAAGTTCGATGTCAAGGGGCCTGCAGTTGGACTTGATACACATGAACATTGCCAACTCATCATGTAGTATACGCATTGAAGTCCAAGCTAGTTAATCAACAAAGATTATGCTTTTGGCCTACGCAAGGAGGACATATTTGCCGTTCATCGGCACTCTATGAGCGACGGTTTAGATACGAGTCATAAGATCCATGGATATCCCAATAGTCTACACCATAAAGAAACAGATTGCCCCAAATGGTTGCGTACTTGTTTGTAATAGCTCACCCATATTTTACGACGTCCAAAAGCAAGGGTGCATGTATTCATCAATTAATTTCATCACGACGAGATATCGCTAGTATTGTACATAATCAACTTCATATCCTACTTTGTAGTACAAGCAAGCTCAGGTGCTTGGAGGCCGGGGCCTTGGCGGTCACAAAGGCGTGTCGAAAGAAATAGAGTGGCCTGGGCTCTCCCACGCGGCTCTGCCACCGAGGGCAATCATGGCCGCCGCACATATCCACACCAGGGACACACCTGCAGCGCAGCCTCCCGGGGCAAGATTCACCAGCATCTGCATTCACAGCTCGGGCTATCAGGGTGGCTTTGGTCAATGGAAGCTCGAAGAAGGGATGTCACGCCTCAACATGTACGGGTGCAATCGGAAGAAGCGGCGTATCAAGTGTATCGAGCCTTTGGCTCATATTCTTCTACAAGGACGAAGACAATTGTATTCTAAGCCGGTGACTGAATTGCCAGGCACATGAAAGTGACGCTCGCAAGAATGCTGCTGCCTGTGGGCAGCTCTGCAACTGTCAGCGCGGAAGTGCTCAACGCTCCAACCCACGGGAATGTACCCAGGGAGCAAGCTTCCCAGCAAAAGCACCGACAGCAAACATCTGCATGGCCGCACCACTTCCTGATACTAGAGCGCGTGTAAGCCCATGCCACATCAGATACTAACCCAAGAGGAACACAAGGAGCACGAGGAGGAGCACAAGTAGCACAAGGAGGTCCTGGAGGAGGAGGAGGAGGGGGACGGGGACGGGAGGGGGACGTGGGTGAGGGATCAGTTACAATGTCACACTGAGGTCACGTGCAGTTGAGGTCAGTTGCAAGGTCACACTGAGGTGTGCAGCACAAAAGACAGCTTTTTACTGAAGGAGGAGGAGGAGGAGGAGGAAGAAGGGGGGG
>WELA01003863.1:177741-193588 GCA_009602735.1 Mesotaenium endlicherianum
CCCCTCCCCTCCCCCTCCTCCTCCTCCTCCAGGACCTCCTTGTGCTACTTGTGCTCCTCGTTGTGATCCTTGTGCTCCTCTCGGGTCACGATCTGATGGGGCATGGCGTACACTTGCTCTAGGATCAGGAGGTGTGCGGCGTGGCAAACGTTTGCTATCGGAGCTTTTGCTGGGGGGCTTGCTCCCTGGGTCACGTTCCCGGTGGGTGGGAGCGTAGTGCACTTTCGCGCTGGCGGAAGCTGCGCACAAGAAAGCAGCATTTTTGCGAGTGCCAGTTCCACAGACCTGGTAGTGCAGTCAGTGGCTCAAAATGAACATGCTTATGTTCCCCGTAGAAGTATTTGAAGCAGGAGTATTGATACACCGCTTCTTCCAATTGGACCCGTACAAGCGGAGGCGCGGCACCCCTACTTTGAGCTGTTGGCCAAGCCCTCCCTGATTGCCCGCAATGTGACTGCAGATGCTGGTGAATTTTGCCCCGGGAGGTTGCGCCGCGGGCGTGTCCCTGGTGTGGATATGTGCGGCGGCCATGATCGCCCTCTGTGCTAGGGCCGCGTGGGAGAGGACAGGCCACTCTATTACACTCGACACGCCTTTGAGACCGCCAAGGCCCCGGCCTCCAGGCTCTTGAGCTTGCTCGTGCTACAAAGTATTGCATTGAACGGGATATGTCTACAATATTAGCAATGTCTTGTCGTGATGAATCTAATTGATAAATACTTGCACCCTTGCTTTTGGACGTCGTAAAATATGGGTGTGCTATTACGGAAGAGAAATTTACCATTTGGGACAATCTGTTGCTTTATCTTGCACTAGTTTTTTTATAGCTGTGACAAGGTGAGATCATAAGCACACTTCTAAATGGCGTCTTGCCGTTGGGAGTGTGGGATGATTGGTGATTGGTTAAAAAACTCACAAATTCATCGATTGGGCGGGCATGGGAATGTTCATCTACCAGTAAAGAAAGTTTGGTTCAGGTCTATTCCGCTTGTGTTCAAGTAGAATTCATGCTTTTTGTTAAGCTTAACTCCTTTTAAATGTTGTGTGGATTATTGAGACATCCATGGATCTTATGCCTCATATCTTGACCGTCCCTCATAGAGTAACAATGAACGTCAAATATTTTCTTTGATGCGCTTGCATAGGCGAATTGAATGAACTTAATTATTGTTGATAGATTAATATGGACAATAATACGTATACCACATGTTGAGTTGGCAATGTTCATGTGTATGAAGTTGAAGTGTGCGCCCATTGACATAGGATTTTGCGTGGCCCCAAGAAAAATGATTTAACCGGTCCCTTATAAACGAGCATTTTGCGTACCCTTTTAAGACTTGAACTGCGACCATCCTGTCAAGTTCCCGTGCCCCCCGAGTCTACTACCGGCGTGCATGCCCTTATGAACATCATCTTTGCGAGCCGCCCAGACCACCCTCGGCATATATTCTTTTCGTGCTCATTCGTTCCCCTACGAAAGTGAATCTGCGTTCCCCCAAACCCTTATTTTGCGGAACCCCCTGAAGTGAACTTTGCGTAGCCTCCAGTAGGGTGATCAAAATGATTGCAGCTGAACTTTGCGTGCCGCCCCGCCCATTCTGAACTTTGCGTGGCCCACCAAAGCTGAAATTTGAGTGGCCCCTCGAAGCTGAACTTCGCGAGCCCCCTGAAGCTGAACTTCGCGAGCCCCCTGAAGCTGAACTTCGCGAGCCCCCTGAAGCTGAACTTCGCGAGCCCCCTGAAGCTGAACTTCGCGAGCCCCCTGAAGCTGAACTTCGCGAGCCCCCTGAAGCTGAACTTCGCGAGCCCCCTGAAGCTGAACTTCGCGAGCCCCCTGAAGCTGAACTTCGCGAGCCCCCTGAAGCTGAACTTCGCGAGCCCCCTGAAGCTGAACTTCGCGAGCCCCCTGAAGCTGAACTTCGCGAGCCCCCTGAAGCTGAACTTCGCGAGCCCCCTGAAGCTGAACTTCGCGAGCCCCCTGAAGCTGAACTTCGCGAGCCCCCTGAAGCTGAACTTCGCGAGCCCCCTGAAGCTGAACTTCGCGAGCCCCCTGAAGCTGAACTTCGCGAGCCCCCTGAAGCTGAACTTCGCGAGCCCCCTGAAGCTGAACTTCGCGAGCCCCCTGAAGCTGAACTTCGCGAGCCCCCTGAAGCTGAACTTCGCGAGCCCCCTGAAGCTGAACTTCGCGAGCCCCCTGAAGCTGAACTTCGCGAGCCCCCTGAAGCTGAACTTCGCGAGCCCCCTGAAGCTGAACTTCGCGAGCCCCCTGAAGCTGAACTTCGCGAGCCCCCTGAAGCTGAACTTCGCGAGCCCCCTGAAGCTGAACTTCGCGAGCCCCCTGAAGCTGAACTTCGCGAGCCCCCTGAAGCTGAACTTCGCGAGCCCCCTGAAGCTGAACTTCGCGAGCCCCCTGAAGCTGAACTTCGCGAGCCCCCTGAAGCTGAACTTCGCGAGCCCCCTGAAGCTGAACTTCGCGAGCCCCCTGAAGCTGAACTTCGCGAGCCCCCTGAAGCTGAACTTCGCGAGCCCCCTGAAGCTGAACTTCGCGAGCCCCCTGAAGCTGAACTTCGCGAGCCCCCTGAAGCTGAACTTCGCGAGCCCCCTGAAGCTGAACTTCGCGAGCCCCGCCTATAAGCTGAACTTCGCGAGCCCCCTGAACCTGAACTTAGCGAGCGTCGCCAAAGCTGAACTTTGCGTGCCCCAGCAAACGTGAACTTTGCGTGGCCCCCCAAACCTGAACTTTGCGAGCCCGTCCAACACTGAACTTTGCGTGGCCCCCCAAACCTGAACTTTGCGAGCCCCCCTGAACCTGAACTTTGCGAGCCCCGCCGACGCTGAACTTGCGTGCCCCAGCAAACGTGAACTTTGCGTGGCCCCCCCAACCTGAACTTTGCGTGGCCCCCCCAACCTGAACTTAGCGAGCTCCGCTCAAGCTGAACTTTTCGCGCACCAAACCTGAACTTTGCGTGGCCCCCCGAACCTGAACTGTGTGTGACCCTCCAAACCTGAACGTTGCGAGCCCCGCCAAAGCTGAACTTTGCGTGCCCCAGCAAACGTGAACTTTGCGTGGCCCCCCAAACCTTAACTTTGCGAGCCCGTCCAACACTGAACTTTGCGTGCCTCAGCAAACCTGATTTTTTCGTGGCTCCCTGAATCTGAACTTTGCGTGGCGCCCCAAACCTGAACTTTGCGTGGCCCCCAAATCTGAAGTTTGCGTGCCCGAGAGTCTGAACTTTGCGTGCCCCCCCAAATCTGAAGTTTGCGTGCCCGAGAGTCTGAACTTTGCGTGCCCGAATGACAAATTTGCGTGGCCTGTAGACTCGCTCCGTACTATTAGGAAACGCCAGGTTTAGTATTTTCGTTAGAAATTTCGCACTTCGTGCAGATCTCTACTGCTCTTGTTTTGTCTCAAAAAGACTTGTTAAGATTGAACCGACGCCGGAGAGAGTAATTACTAGCTTAAGTTTGCGAGTGCAGAATGTGAAGGCTACTGTTATAGCTGTAATTAGTCGAGCATGGCGTGCGTCTTTGCATCGAAAAGGGTGTAGACCCAACGAGGTTAAGTTTGTGTGCAGGACCTCTTCGCGTCCGCTGCAACAGCATTGTGGGGTTATTTTGTTTATGGGATGCTATCAGACAGGTATTTCACACAGACCAGTACCGTTGCTCAATTGTGGTGGTAGCCCCTAGGGCTTTCCTGGTTCTCCCGAAAGGTGAGCCTGTTCATTGTGATTGACCATGCTCAGGACCTTCACGAGTCGCTTGTTTGTGATGGAAAAAGGGGTCTTCCGTTCATTGTTGTGCTTTCTAAATACGCCGGACGAGCATCGGGAGGTATGTCATTACACTTTTATTATGTTACCTTATGAATATATAAAAGGTGGATATATTCTAGGCTAAAGAGCGCACCAGATTTGCCATGACCTTAGAGGCCATCTAGCAAAGAGCATCTGGATGATTCACATGAGAAGCCGGAAGATGCCTTCCGAAAGGTGTCTGCAAGGAGATGAGAACACATCGCGAGTGGTGGCTTTGAGCTCGATATGCTACAACCGTGAGTGCTGAGGTGAGGGGGGCCCGTTAGGGCCCCATTCTCTCCCTGACAGTTTTCCTCACACTTGACTGGCTTGCTAGTTACAGAGTAATGCCCGCATATATTTTCGCCTTTTTGCAGAGACAACCACCACACAATAGAAAAATGAAAGCATTTGGCATTATCACACTTGCGAAGCTTTTCAATAATAGAGCAATCTATTATGGCTCCCACCTCCTAGACCCTATACATCTCGGCAACTTTTGGCTCCATCCATACTAACAATTGATGCTTGCTCTTAAACCTCACACCATCTTCATACAACTCTCTAGTTTTTACGAGACAGATGAAGCAGAATACTATATTATACCCTACTCCCACTCCACAGTCGCCGGGGGCTTGGAGGTAATGTCATACACCACCCTGTTCACTTCTCTCACGCTGTTACAGATTCTGGACGACACGTCCGCGAGAAACTTTGGCTCAAACTGGTACCTGCGCGCCACCATCAGCCATTGAAACACTGTCAGCCGACACATTTCTCTGTGGTCTTCCCTCTACTAAAGGATTTTGATGAGGGGCAGTCACACCACACGCTGGCCAAAGCGACGTGAAAGGGAGTCCAGAGTCACTCTCCATCCACAGAGGATAAGAATCATGCAAGCATGACCCATGGGAAAGAAAGTTCCCTTCTTGAGGGACTGAGGGGAGAAGAGAAGGGGGGGGAAGGGGAAGTACAAAGAGACCGCGGACAGCAGGATATAGAGCTAACCGACACGGTAGAACACGCCAGGCGCACTTGAACAGATGCTACTAACACAAGCAGCCAGATGAAAGGCGCGGTGACTCCTTCGCAAGCAGGGGACACTGCACAGGCCTCCACCTTTAATTCTGCCCGCAACTGCAGTCGCTAAGGAGACGTTCAAGATCGCTTGCGCTCAAGAGAGGGACACCACGCCACACTGCTCCACAGGACGTGCGAGTGACAGTCCCCCAAGCTGAGCATGAGTCGAGCAAAGTGCAAACACATCACTTCACACTTCATACTGTGCGCAAGTGTGACCCATGCAGCCTCGTGGGGCGAGAACACTCCTGCGAGACGAGAGTTCTCCCGTGATGTGACAGTTGTCCCGTTGTGCGAGAGGACTTGCTCCCATGAGGTGAGAGCAGTACCAGTCGGCTGTCATGCCGTCCTGGCTGGTGATGGCGCGCAGGCCAACCACATGGGCATGCGTGCGCCGGTCGCCCTGCACGCCCACCGCCTTGATGGGCAGGAACACCGCAAACGCCTGCCAGATGGCGTCGTACAGGCCCGCCTCGCGGATGCACGTGATGAAGATCTCGTCCACCTGTCATGCACGCACGCATGCACGCACGCACGCGTGGTGTCAGTCTGTTTGTATTTTTGTCTTGAGGCTTTTTTTGTTGTAAGGTAAGGGAGAGAAGAGGGAAGAACAGGAGAGGCGAGGAGAGGAGAGGGAAGAGGGGAGAGGGGCTACCATACACAGCTGCCGCATGGATGTACATGGGTGCGCCGGCGAGAATAAGCACGAACATGTAACAGACTGAAACATGGATTCTATATTTGCCTGTTGCTGATACGCTGGTAGTGTACCTGCAGATCAGATTGTGTGCACACCAATAACCTGAGAATATTGTTTTACCGGTAAAAAGCCAGCACAGCAGAGCACAGGGCCAAACGGAAGCGGGGGCGAGGGCAGGCAGAGCATACCCGCCGCAGAATGTCGAGCGCGCCGGGGGCGCACACGTCTCCCAGGATCCTGACCGCCAGTCCCGGGCCGGGGAAGGGGTGCCTCTCGAGGAAGCCACTTGGCACGTCCAGGAGCGCGCCCATCTTCCTCACCTGCGCAGTGTCGCAGGCAAGCACAGAACATGTCAGGCAAGGTACTGAGCCCTACCTCAAAACCCGGAACCCCGAAATCAACACCCGAGCACGTCCAGGTCAGGGCTCTGGGTTTGGACTCTAGGGTATCGAGTTCAAGCCTGGCAGACGCGCACACACATTGTCCTTGCGCAGCCACTTGAGGGGCTCCACGGGCCCAATGCCGAGCTCCTTGGGGGGGCTAGGGGGGGTGGCAGCGGGCCGTGAGTGGGGACTAGGGCTTAGGGTTCCGGGTTTTAGTTTAGGCTTTTAGGAACTTGGGGGAAGAGGGGAGCACACAACCACCTCGTCCTCTAAGACTCACACGAGCGGCTCCACCGGCTCAAAGTCGAGCTCCTTCGGTGTCGGCAGCGGGCCATAAGGAGGGGGGTCTAGGTTTAGAGGAATGAGATTTTACAGGAACCGAGCAGGAGGGAGGCGCGCGCGCGCACACGCACAAGCACACACCCACCTCGTCCTTGAAGAGCCACTTGAGCGGCTCCACGAGCTCAAAGCCGAGCTCCTTGGGCAGCCCCCCAACGTTGTGGTGGCTCTTGATGGTGTGCGAGTGGCCCTTGCCGCCCGCGCTGCCGGGCGGCGGGCACGACTCGATGACGTCGGGGTACAGCGTGCCCTGCACCAGGAACTTGGGCTTCAGCCCCAGCTGGCCCTTGAGGCGCTCCGCGTACTCCTTGAAGACGACAAAGAACTCGGCGCCGATGGCCTTGCGCTTCTCCTCGGGGTCGGGGCGGCCCGCCAGGCGCGCCAAAAACTGCTCCGAGGCGTCGACGCACGTCACCGGCAGGTGCAGGTCCGCCTCAAACATGGCCATCACGCGCTCCTGCTCCTTGTACCTGCCGCCCGCCCGCCATAGCCCGCCCGGCCACCCCCTCGCCCGCCCGCACGCTTGCTAAGCCTCGGATCTCTCTATCGGCAGTGATCAGTGCGGCGGACTTGACAACAGAAAGAGCAGAAAGCGTCGTGAATACGAGGTTGACGAGACCCACTGGGGGGGCTCTGAGGCTACTCCCCGCGCGATTTCATTGGTCAGGAGGACAAGGCACCCTCATCCTTTCCCTCACTCAGAGGAGGATGGTGTCTTGGTGCCAGCTGGCAGACGGGCGCAGTTCCGCTGAGCCTGAGTGGGCCTGCCTTGCTCTCATACACGCTATATGTTGCGCCCCGGTGAGCTCTCCCTGGGTTTGGTGACCTCCTGCTCTTGCAGATGCGTGCTTTGCGTTGCACCAGACTGCTATTATGGCCACACTACGATGTCTGTGACTGCGACTGTGACTGTGACGCTGTCGCCAGACGAACCCCTTGCACCAGGTCTGCAAAGTCTACTATGCCTCCTGCCGCCAGGAGGCACACCGAGTTCGACACACTGAGCGGGTTCCCTTGCGAAAGGGAAGCCATTTTGGGGGGAGGGGGGGAGGGGGGGGTTGGGGCCGGGTTGGTGAGGGGCTATGGGAAATGTATAGCCAGTACTCTAGCCAGTCTCTTGCAAGTGAGACAGATGGCACGAGCGTGTACGCGTGTGTGTTTGCACGCGTGTGTGAGTGTGTGCGCGAGTGCTTTCGCGTGCCCGTGCATGCTTGCGTGCGTGAGGGTGCACGTGCGCGCCTGTGTCTGCACGAGCGCAAGCTTGCATGCCATTTCCACGCCCCTCCCAGTCTCTCGCTCTCTCAGCTCCCCCCAGCGCTCTCAGCTCTCTCCCTGTCCCGCTCTTTCCCAACGCTCACCCACTTACGAAGGCCGCTGCTCACAAAGAGCCAGTGTAGCCTGGACCCCATAGCCCAAGTTTGCTGTTTTTGTGTCTGTGTGTGTCTTTGTGTGTGCGTGCGGCCAACTCAATTGCAGTCGACTTGACTGCCCTCTTTGTGTACGTTTCTTCCCAGGCTAACCTGAGGAGGCCATTGTCCACAAAGAGGCAGTGCAGCCGGTCGCCGATCGCGCGGTGCACCAGCGTGGCCGCCACGGTGGAGTCCACGCCACCCGAGAGCGCGCAGATGACGTGGTCGGTGGGCCCCACCGCCTTCTTCACGGCCGCGATGGCCTCCTCCAGCACGTCCTGCATCTTCCAGTCGGCCCGCGCGCCGCCGATCTCAAACACGAAGCGCTGCAGCGTCTCCATGCCCAGCACCGAGTGCGTCACCTGCCACCCATGAATGACTCGCGAGAATGCAAATGTAAATGCGAGTGCGCATGCTCATGCTCATGCTCATGCGGATGCGGATGCAGATGCTCGCGTGTGGCGAGGGAGTTCCGCGCCCCAAGCGGTAGGCGGAAGGTAGGCAGCCGAGAGAAGGGCAGAGAGGCTCCGTGTTTCTCAGGCGTGAAGGTGGCGAGTTGCCACGCCTTCACTCACGCGTGGCACCGCTGGGCTGCTCCACGTCCTCGTGTCCCCCCCCTTTGGTCCTCTTTCTCTCCCTCTCTCGCCGTTGCTCGCTCGCTTGCTGCTCCTCCCTCCCCCCCTCCCTCTCTCCTCTCTTCCCCCGCCCCTAGCGTCATGCACACCCATAGACCACATATATGCATTGTCCATTGACAAATAACCCCGTACCTACAATTGTGTGTGTGCGTGTACGTGCATGCATGCACCCGGCTCCTTCAAGATTGTCAGTTGTGACGACCCCAAGCTTTACTGCGGCACGGGCGCCCAGCGCCACCTGTTTAGCCTTCCACAAGCCTCTCCATTGCATTAAGCCCCTCCATTGTAATGGGTCTCTCCAATGCATGAGTCTCTCCATTCCTTCCTTCCACACTTGCATTCTTCCCCTTTTGAAGTTCAGAAGCCGATTTGATTTTTCCCAACTGTATCCCCTACTGGAGCGCAGAGTAATGTTTGTTTCAGCTAAAAATTGTCTCCCTTGACCATAGTGGAAGTCAGGCATGAGGAGGGCAGCTGCAGGACCGGCAGGACCAGCTCAGAAGCTGCCTGGCCATTCGGGGACCCACACCCCAAGGTCCATGCAGGCAGAACACCCAACTCAAGGCCAGACCGATCTTGCTTCAGCTGTGATTGGTGCATGGCTGTGTGCCTGGCTAGGAGCCTGGCTGGGTGCATGGGACCACTCCATGTCAGCTACTTCATGGCAATGGTATGGCTGAATGCTGAGCGGTAGCTGTGCTGAGGGGGTTCATATCTGGAACATTTTGCATCTCATATTCACAGAAAAGCAATGGGTGAGATTCCCTTCGATCAAAATACACTACCGTCCAGATTGCCTCCGATAGTACTTATCCTGATGCACGAGTTCATTGCATATGCGTAGGCAGGTAAGCTCTTCCAAGGATAAATGTATTTGATGTATCCCTAGCTTCTAGTGGTGTAAAATGGCACCAAAGATACTGCTATCACGTAAATTTCCTGACGTGTCACAGCTTAGCACCTACGAGAGGCACTCTTTATGTGAGGAGTAGAAACAAAACGGGAGTTTGCCTAATTTCCTACTACCCACACCACCAATCTGACGACCCTGCACTCCTTCATACTGCAGCTGTAGAAACTCACCTCCGGGTGGTACTGAAGGCCGTAAACCCCAAGAGCTGGATTTTCGATTCCAACAATTGTACCCTGCTCGCTGGTAGCTACGACATCAAAGCCCTCGGGAAGCTTAACAGCCTCATCTCCATGGCTCATCCATACCACCTGCGACTCTTTCGCGTGATCACCATACAGTTTACAGCCTTTCACGACTTTCACAGGCATTCTGCCGTACTCCTGAGCGTCTGCCTTTTTTACTTCACCCCCTAAGAGCTGCACCAGAAGCTGCATACCATAGCATATGCCTAGCACGGATATGTTAGAAGCCTTGATATATTCAAAGAAGCCCTCGGGCAGCGTCGGAGAACCCTCTTCGTGAACTGAATTTGGTCCGCCCGAAAGAATAATAATAGTGGGTTTCTGCTCCTTAATTTTCTCAAGAGTAACACCAGCAGGTAAACTCACGGAATATACACCTAACTCCCTAACCCTCCTGGCAATGAGCTGTGTATACTGGGAGCCAAAGTCCATCACCAAGACAACAGACCGCTGACTAATAGACGGCCCATTAAGTGTGGGTGCTTCTCGAGCTCGGTCCCCGTTAACATCGGTTCTGGCCACCTTAGATGGAGGCCCCTCTTCCCCCATGGCTTCCGGCACTACGATCAGTAGGTGATCTAAGTTCAGAAGACTACTTCTAGTTTGCAGAGGCTACTTTGCTAGCTGTTTTAGTAGACAGCTATATATTATCGTGAAGGAACTGAAGGCGCAGTCGACTCCTGCGCCCTCACGGAGCAAGGAACCAGGGCGCAGTTGAATGGCGTTCCTCCGGAGACGGAACTATTTGGACAAAAAGAATCTATTTCGATTAAAGATGAACTTTGCGTAGCCCCGTATTAAAAACTCTCTCTTTTCAAAGCTGAACTTTGCGTGGCCCCGGCCCCCCACAATCTTAACTTTTGCGTTGCACCCGAACCTGAACTTTGCGAGCCCCGCCAAAGCTGACGTTTGCGTGCCCCACCAAACCTGAACTTTGCGAAGCAGACCAAATCTGGATTTTACGTGCCCCCAATCTTAAGTTAGCATGCCCCATTGAAGCTTAACTTTGCGTGTCTTCGATGCATGTGAATTTTGCGTGCCCCCAAGAAGCACGTGTGCCCCCCCAATTTCTGCGTGCCCCCCCAATCGAAGCTGAACTTTGCGTGCCCCCCCAAGTTTGACCTTTGCGTACCCCCACCAACCTGAACTTGGCGTGCCCCACCAAACCTGAACTTTGCGTTGCCCCTCATACTGAAACTTTGCGTGGCCCCCCAAAACCTGAACTTTTCGGGCCCCTCCAAACCTAAACTATGCGTGGCCTCCCAAATGTGAACGTTGTGTGCCCCTCTAAAGGTGAGCTTTGCGTGTCCTGCAGGTCGTAGCTTTGAGCGTGCCATAGAAAGGGCTCAGTTTTGCGTGTCGCCGAAAGCGTAGCTTCGTGAGAAGGCTCACTTTTGCGAGTCTCCAAGACGTGACTTTTGCGTACCCCCCTAGAAAAACGAAACTCTGAAGGCCCCCGACATTTGAAAGGCCAAGTTGCTTGCCCCCCTAGTGCCCCATTGAAAGTGTATTGCGCACCCCTGTCCTGCTGGTCGTCCCGTATAGCCTACCCTACCCGCCCTTGTCCGTATCCTCGACATTGCACCATATGGTCAGACTTGGTCAATGTTGAACAGCACTTTCCTGTTCGAGGGTGGACGATCCCGGGGACTCGTGCCAACTCGTGCAATAAGCGACAGGGACCATGCTGGCTCATGCAGAACCGACGAGAAGTTCGAACGGCTACGCGAGCCTGACGTTGCGACTCTAGTCAAGTTTCCGAAAAACGCTCACAGAGGAGCCCGGAGGAAGCACTAAAAACTCTCAACTTGTATATTGTGTAATACATTGACACCTGCGTCCCCTCTGCATTTAGGCTGTTATCACAGTGATAATCTGCAATCAGCAGCTAAGCAATATTTCGCCTTATCAAGTGAGAAGATAAGACAGCGAATTTGGCCTACATAATAATGGCTGGCATTTTCAAATACTTGATTGGAACCAAAGGCGAAAGTGGATTCGGAGCTGGCAGCACCGCAGAAGATGTGACTAAGGGCATCGATCTCACGGGAAAGGTGGCCATTGTTACAGGTCTGCGCAGTTCTCTTACACTCTTATTCCGAGAGGCCTTCTTAAAATGCAATGAGCAACTGTTGAATAGATTTTTTTTCCGAGCCTCTCCCAAGCTTCGTCACTAAGCTTAATTTTCCGAGCTCGTAAACGAGCGCGGAGTCCATCTTCTCTTGGAAGAGCTTAACAGATGCCATTAAGGAGGATAGTAGTTGTGCTGTAGCGGTGCCAGTCAAAGCTTGATATCATGATTCACGAACACCTCCTTTATCATAACGAAGGACTTACCAAGTCTGCAACTGTTCCTATCTGTGACGCTTCACCTGTTTCACTTTTGCTGTTGCCATGGCTTACAAACAAATTGCTGCACAAGCGCGATACTTTCTGCATGTTCCTTGTGCTTTGGACCTTCCAGGCTGATCATACATCAGAACCACGCCTCACACCAACCTAAAAGTGGCAGCCATTGAAAGGCTAATAAATTCCATCAGATGTGCATGACCACCTGAGGGAGTCAAAGCTGTTGATTTGAAGCTGAAGTATAGAAAGACACCTCCTGGTTCAGTTCTTCTGTGTCATGCCTGTCCCATCAACGCCACTCTAAGAATGAAATCCCCTCTGATGTTGGGCAGAGAGATAGGGCGTGTCTGTGTGTCTGTGTGTGCGTGTGTGTGCGTGTGTGTCTACTGACGCTCAAGGTCCAAGTGTCATCACAGGAGCCAGCTCTGGGATAGGGGAGGAGACATCGCGCGTGCTGGCGCTGCGGGGAGCACATGTCGTCATGCCAGTGCGCAATGTGGCGGCTGGGGAGGAAGCCAAGACAAAGATCAAGGCTGCAAACCCAAACGCAAAGGTGGGCGTTCACACACGCCCTTTCGATCGTGACTTCGCTTCTCTCTGGCACCTTGAGGTGGTACATCATCACATCATTGATTTGTGACTTCTTACAAGGCACATATGTTCCCGCCCTCACACATTACTTGCATTTGCTCCCCTACGTGTATGTGAACCTGTGAGCATGTTTGTCTGTGAGCTTGCTGTGGGGTTCGTCGTAGTGATGGAATGTTATCGGCCGTGACTGAGGTCAAGTAAACGATCCAGGGTCAGTGATGTCCATGACCAGCGTGTTCTGTGCTTCTCGCCTCTCGTTCTGACTTTCAAGTGCCTGATGGCTGGGCAAAAGACGCACCCACTAAAAGTTCTTTCCCAAATGCTCTCCGGTGAGAGGGAGAGAGAGAGGGAGGGAGAGAGGGAGGGAGGGAGGGACTGCATGTGCGACTGATTGCTTGAGGTTTGCTGGTGGCCGCGAACGGAGAAGAGATCCTTTTTCCTACTCGGAGGCCAGGGCAGACTGCACAACACAGACTTGCCCTGTTCCACCCTTCCCTGCATCCCCTGCCTGATCTCTGTCTTTCTCCTCTCACGAAACCCGAGTGTCAGAGTGAGAGCCCGCGGTCGTCAAACTGAAGGAGGGGCGCCTCCGAGAGATGTATCAGAGAGAGAGAAAGAGGGAGAGAGAACTCAAAGAGTGCAGGAGCTATTCCACTTGTACCAGCTCAGGCCAAGAGGTCCGGCCGCAGGGAGGAGAGGAAAGGAACGAGGGAAGAGAATGAGGGGATAGGAGGGGTAGGGGAGGGGAGGCGAGGAGCAGGAGAGTCTGGACACTGGCTTAGGCCAATGATAACAATCACAACCCTAGAAAAAGAGCTTCCTGCTCCTTTGAGGTCACGCAGGATTCCGCTCCATTAACATATAAGTATATATATATATATATATATATATATGTCTACGTATATGTGCATACGTTATATACATTTATGTTTATATGTACTGTGTGCATACATGCTATCATGCTAGTGCACCTATACGTGGTGATGTTTACTTACGTGTCTGTCGTGAGTGATCAATTGAGGACTACAACGATGAATGAACTAGGGTGATGCGTAAGGTCAGCTGAGCGTAGCATACAAGAGTCTATGCTGGGCTTGTGTGACAGCTCCAGGGCAGGCATCTGCATGAGGATGTGAGGCTATCCTATGTGGATGAGGCTCTTCCTTGGAAAGCGCGTGTGCTCAGGCTCCGCGCACGACACCTGTGCTTGCCCTGCTCCCGAGTTGCATCGCCAGAAGCAGCTTCGGAAAGTGTGGGATGTTAAGAAAAGAAGGAGCTCTCGTCGTTTGAGCGTGCTGGCGCTTTGTGTCATTTTCTTTTTGTTCGAGGGTTCAATCGTTGCCCCACTTTCTTCCTGGTCCATGTTTTTGTTCGAAGAAAGGAGTGGTGGAAGTTATCACCTTTTGTCCAACAATTACATGTCGACCTTCAAAGCACATACTGTTTGCACTGGACCACATACATTGCACATCACGATATACATACACGAGCACGTGTGTACATAGTGCGACATTTATACACACTACAGATATATGCATATATATGTGTCTATGTACATATATGTTACATATATATACATTTGTATATTTGCAAACTCTCTTGAAGCAAGCGTGGATGCTGTGTTCTAATCTGGCGTGGGTGCGGTACTATAATATGTCAATACACACACTCTTGCATGCAGTCTGAATGAAGTGTGCTCCTCCGGGGGTGTGGTTGCAACAGGTGGAGGTCATGCAGATGGACCTGAGCTCGCTGTCGTCAGTGCGCCAATTCTCCAAGGACTTCTTGGCCAAGGACTTGCCCCTCAACCTCCTCATGTGAGCCCCCCCTCTCTCTCCCCCCTCCCGCGCTCCCCCCCCCCCTCTTTTGCCCCGCGAGAGGCGAGAGGGACGGTGCAGTGTGTCTAGGAGACATCTCACCGTCTCTCGAGAGACATTGCCCCTCTTTTCACCTCCTCTATCCTGCGGGAGACGAGAGAGACGGTGCAGCGTCTCTCAGAGAATGGAACATATCTCCATCTCTTGCAAGAGACATCAGGCCATCTTCTGAAGAATGTTGCCCCCTCTCTCTTCTCCCCCCCCCGCAAAAGGCAATAGAGGTGTTGCATGGTCCCCCGGAGGCTCTGCAACTGTCTGTCTTCCCGGGGACACCGCACCGTCTCCCAAGGCGTGTTGCACCGTCTCACGGGAGACACTCTGCCCGACTGCCTGGGCTCATCTGTCACTTTGTGGCAGGCACCCTTTGCTTTCCAGAGAACTGAATGAGTCCGAACCCAAACCCTGAACACGAAACCCCCATCAAATCCTACCCAAAGATGGGACATGCTCTTACCAGGGAGGCGCAAGAGCTCGGCATGCTCCCCGGTGCGCCCTTCTGGCAGAGCGTGCTTGGAGGGCTTGCTTCTCCTTACGCCACGCGCAGGCCACCCTCCTCTGTGTATCACGACGGTGGTGTGCCTGAAAAGTGTGTTGCTATGCTTCACATACCCATGATGCGCGCACGTGTGTGCGTGTGCGTCCGTGTGTGCGTGTGCGTCCGTGTGTGTGTGTGTGCATGTGTCTCGTGCGTATGTATGTTGCGAAGAAACAACACAGGCGGAGTGACGCGCCCTCTGTGCTTCCCATGCTCAACGTGCGCACGCGTGCACGGGTGTCGCGCTCATGCGTGGCGCGAAGAGACGATGTAGGACTGATCGTGCATTGCCCCCTTTGCATGCAGGCCATACACCTTCGCTTGACATACAACCTCCATCTGCGTGCGGCGTGTGTGCGCATGTATGGCTTGAAAGAACAGCGTGGGAGCGATGCCGTGCTTAACATACACATGCGTGCGTGTGTGGGTGTCTGCGTGTGTGAGCGTATATTTTTTGCATGTATGTATATATATGTATGGATGGCGTGAAGAAACAACGCAGGCGTGATGATGTGCCCCTTCACGCGCTCCGCCGATGGCTACGAGCTCCAGTTCGCCACCAACCACCTGGGTACGCACATGGGCCATGGCCATGGCCGCCTTCTTTCCCACTTTGCTCTCGCCTGCCACTCCTAAATGCATATGGACCTTATGAAGGAATAAGTGCACAAGGACGTCTTGCACACGCTTTGTATGCATGTTCACGTATATATGTGTATATATACATACATATGTATGTATGTATCTGCTCTTCCATATCATATTTTTTCTGGCGCTGCCAGCCTGACAGGGTGGCAGCGCCAGTGGCACAGGGAGCACCCGCTAGCAGTCCCTCTGTGGGGTGCTCTCACACAACGCTCGACCATCCAAGTAGAGTACTCAGTGGAGCAGCAAGTGCATCGAGATCTCTTAAACCCCCTAAAGCCGTGCCTGCTCCCCATTCCCCCTCCCTCAAAATGCCCCCCTTCTCCCCCCTCACACCCCTCCCCCCTTC
>WELA01003863.1:257067-270610 GCA_009602735.1 Mesotaenium endlicherianum
GGGGGGGGGAGGGGGGTGGACAGTAAAGGGACACAGAGGTTAGCAGTGGGATTCAGTGGCACAGAGGGACACAGAGGCTGACAGAGGGGCAAAGAGGGAGACAGGGAAACTAAAGGACAAGAGAAAATAGATGGACACAGGAGACATAGGTAACAAGCAGGAGGCGACGGGTGGCCCTGCCTCGTTATTGAAGCGACAAACTGTGGGGGCAGACTGGGGCCGCCCACACAGAGTGCCACTTGGCACGCGCAGAACGCGCCTCCAATGAGTGCGTGCTTGCACAGAACGTCGCGCAACACGCCACTGGTTGCAAGTAAAAGCCCCAAAGAAAGAACCATCACACGCTCTTGAAACATCGGAAAGGTGCTAGCACGCATGGGCCGGGGTGCTGCGGAGGCATCGCTCTCGTGGGTGACCCAGCCAAAGGCATGAAGGCTCCTGGCTGCTCTGCAACAACTCCCAGGGTGGATGCAGATGCAGAAACACTCCGAGTTAAGAGCCTCGCTGCAAACGCTTGCCTTGGTTGCTTGTCATGGGCAACGCCGTAACTTCGGAGTGGAAAAGTTTCTCCCCTCTTTACGATGACACACGTTGTTCAATCTGGGTGATAAGCACTCAAAGCAATAGACGTTTCCTCCTGCATCTGGTGGCGCATGTTGGTCAAGGTGACTGAGACATTTGACGTGGGAAAATATATTCCTCTCTGCGTCGGCGCATGTTGGTCAGATAGCCGGGTGGAATTTACAACATAAGGATTACCCTTGGAGTATCGAGGCACGCTGGTCAAGTTGACAGGCAACACCCTACAGACCAGAGAACTCTTCCTCTTCGCAATGGCGCGCTCTGGTCGAGCTGACTGCCAAGCCCATACAAACGGCAATCGCACAAAAGTGGCAAGCACAAGTTGCAATCTTCCTACCTCTCCCCATGCAGCGCTGAGCCAAGCGCTGAGCCATATGCCCCAAAGCTTCACTGGCAGTCGGTCAGTCCTGTTTACACAAAGATGGTCGCAAAGGAACATGTTTGCAAACAATGCAAACCACGCTTGCAAGCAGTAAGGATGAGACCATCAGGGCAGATCTAGGCCCCCCAGGTACACCAGGGTATAGGCTCCCCCTGGCACTGCGCGTGTGCGGGTCTCACTCACCTGTACAGCTGGCGTCTTGAGAGGTGACAGGTCGCCGTCCACCTGGACGTGGAACACGCGTATGTCAAAGGGAGGCGTCGCCACGAGGATGAAGTCCTGCCAGGTGTCCACTGCCATGGGCTTGTGGGCCAGTGGCTGTCTGAAGAGCAGCGACGACTCATCCAGGTGGTATCTGGGGTACAGGCTCAGCTCGTACCTGCATGTGGCCCCCAGCACCGACAGGTGGCATTATGCCAGAGCCCATAGGAAGAGCGACGTCCCAAAAAGGAACAAGACAGCACGGGGTGGAAGTGCAAATGTGCCATGGACGCGTGCCAGGGATGGGGGCTCGATAAGACCGGCAGAAGCTTCAGATACTTCAGGAAAAGCGCACGCACGCTCACTAGCAGATAGAGGGACAGGCAGACAGACAGACAGGATAGAAGCAAACAGAAACACGCGGAGAGGTAAGAGCTAGATCAGTCCGAAGAGCTTGAGCGCCTCCGAGGCGAGTGCGCACACACTCACAGACAGGCAGGCAGGCAGGCAGACAGATACCCACACATGCAGGCACACGCACAGAGAGAGAGGGAGAGCTAGAGACACGGAGAGCTAGAGAGAGAGAGAGGGAGGCAGAGAGGGGGAAGGAGAGACTCACGAGTTAGTGGCCTCCCTGTGGTTGCAGATGATGAGGATCTTGCCGAGCCACAGCAGGCCCACGCACTTGACGGCGCGCTCCTGCATCACGTCGCCAAACACGCGCCACTTCTTCGAGCGCAGGTTGTACAGGATGACGCCGCGCTGCCCCGCCACCGCGATGTAGGAGCCGTCGTCGTTCGCCGCCACGTGCGTCACCGGCCAGTTGTGGCAGATGTACGTTTGCTGCTCAAACACGCGCACGCGCACACAGAGACACGCGCACATGTGATATTACACGCACAAGTACTCGGGCGCACGTCACCAGCCAGTTGTGGCAGATGCGTGTTTGCTGCGTCGCAGACACACACGCGCACACGCACAAACGCACGGTGGAAACACAAAAAATGGCATGCACGCTTAAACGAATGTGCACATGTGCAGACAGACGCACGCACGTGCTCACACGCACATTCATGCAGGCGAGCGCACGCACACACGCGCGCGTGCAATTGACTGCTACGTCATCAAACGCGAGTGCAGAACTCTCTGTTTTGAAGCACGGCTCCTCAGGCAGACTGCCGCAGCAGCATGCTTTGCGCATGCAATTCTACAGACGAGACAGCCACAAGCACACAGCCGAGCCGGCACAAGCAGTACACCTAAACAATGTCATTAGTGCCCCTGCACGTAGGTGCAGGCCAGCCAGATTGCCAGAGGCTACCACACATACAAGGTAGGAGGGAGGTCAGCAGCAGGTTGTGAGGCACACAGTAAAGGGGGTGGCACGGGCTAAGAGGGAAGGAGAGAAGGGCAAGGAAAGGGGGGAGCGGAGAAAGAAGAGGGGAGGGAGGGGCATGCATGGGAATGGCGAGGTGGGAGGGGAATTTAAGAGATGGGAGGAGGGAAGGAGGGAAGGAGGGAGAGGGAGGGAGGACATATATAAAAATGACGAGGAGCTACAGCAGCTTGACATAAGATTGCCTCAGCTGCAGGTGGTGAGGCACACGATAAAAGGGGGGCATGGGGTAGAGGGAGAGGGGAGATTGGAAGGGTGGGGAGCTAGGGCAGAGAAGGGGGGAGGGGCGAGACAGTGGCCCAGGCGCCACCAAGCACAGGAAATGCCGAGGTGCAATGCAGCTTGAGACATTAATGCCGCAGATGCAGGGCGTCAGGAGGGGCCAGGAGGGAGGGGGGCGAGCGGGAAGAAAGGGAGGGAAGGAGAAAGGGAGGGAGGGAGGGGGGCAAGCACATACGGGAATGACGAGGTGCTGCAGCTTGAGCTCGTCCTCCTCGTCGCTCTGGATGAGCAGCACGCGGTCCTCCGCCTGCATGAGCTGCCACACGTGCGCGGAGCCCGCCACCGCCTTGTTCATGCACCCGCGCGCAAACGGGAACTGCACCAGTCGCTGCGGGCTGCGCGTCTCCGCCGCCACCAGCGAGTACGCGTGCATGCCCCACGTCAGCGTCGCGACACCTGTCACCATCGGCTCCGTGCTGCGGGGGGCGGGGGGTGCCTGGGCGGCGGCGCCGGAGGCAGAGGAGGAGGAGGGGAAGGGGGGCGTGGTGTGTTTGTTGGAAGTGGAGGATGTGGGCGTGGAGGAGCTGACGTTGCTCATGCTGCCCTGTCGGATGGTGCACATCAGACGGCAGCCGGAGACTGACCACACGGCCAGGCCGCGCTGGCGCCACCCGACGGCAAACGCCAGGTTGTCGGGGGACCAGCGGATGCAATTCACTGGCCCCGTGTCCTCCACCGAGTACCTGCCACCTCAGCAGATACCACTTTAGCAGATGCCACCTCAGCAGATGCAACCACGGGTAACGCCCCAGAAGTCCGGCACATTATTTCAATGGATCCGCTTTTGGCTCCATGTTCGGCTCCACTTCTGTGCACTGGAGCTGCAGGGAGAGGGGTGATGAGGGCACGCTCAGCAAGAACACGCAGAGAGGCTGGTTGATGTGCCTGGCGTAGAGAGCTGGTGAAGCCACAAGCATGCACAGGCATCCACCTGGCCACACGCATGCGCACGTCACATGCGTGTACGTGCATGCACACAGCTTATATGCGCACTGGCACACGTCAATGGCGCCTTGTGTACCTCCGGCAGGAAGGCACAAAATTGCAGGAGAGNGGATGAGCAGCACGCGGTCCTCCGCCTGCATGAGCTGCCACACGTGCGCGGAGCCCGCCACCGCCTTGTTCATGCACCCGCGCGCAAACGGGAACTGCACCAGTCGCTGCGGGCTGCGCGTCTCCGCCGCCACCAGCGAGTACGCGTGCATGCCCCACGTCAGCGTCGCGACACCTGTCACCATCGGCTCCGTGCTGCGGGGGGCGGGGGGTGCCTGGGCGGCGGCGCCGGAGGCAGAGGAGGAGGAGGGGAAGGGGGGCGTGGTGTGTTTGTTGGAAGTGGAGGATGTGGGCGTGGAGGAGCTGACGTTGCTCATGCTGCCCTGTCGGATGGTGCACATCAGACGGCAGCCGGAGACTGACCACACGGCCAGGCCGCGCTGGCGCCACCCGACGGCAAACGCCAGGTTGTCGGGGGACCAGCGGATGCAATTCACTGGCCCCGTGTCCTCCACCGAGTACCTGCCACCTCAGCAGATACCACTTTAGCAGATGCCACCTCAGCAGATGCAACCACGGGTAACGCCCCAGAAGTCCGGCACATTATTTCAATGGATCCGCTTTTGGCTCCATGTTCGGCTCCACTTCTGTGCACTGGAGCTGCAGGGAGAGGGGTGATGAGGGCACGCTCAGCAAGAACACGCAGAGAGGCTGGTTGATGTGCCTGGCGTAGAGAGCTGGTGAAGCCACAAGCATGCACAGGCATCCACCTGGCCACACGCATGCGCACGTCACATGCGTGTACGTGCATGCACACAGCTTATATGCGCACTGGCACACGTCAATGGCGCCTTGTGTACCTCCGGCAGGAAGGCACAAAATTGCAGGAGAGCTGGCACCTTAACATCTTAAACCGTTCATGGCTGCACCATCATGGGACAGCATGTCAAGCTCACTACTGCTCCTGCTGGCCCTCCTGCCCGCTGCCAGCCTATGGAGCCACCCACAGTGGCGTTGCGCGCCACAAGCCCAGCCCTTGCAGCGGCACCTCAGTGTGGTGGCACCACTAGAGCCACTTTGGGCCTCGACTGCTCCATCAAAGGTCCCAGTGAGACAGGGAACAGCTGACTGATGCTAACAATGCTACTCGCGAGCAACTGGCCACCACCGCCGCCGCCGCAACGTCTCGGCCTGCACCTGTCAGTGATACCTACGCTCTGTCACTCTGTCACTCACAGCCAGAGAAGAACGGTCTGCATGCAGAGATAAGCGAGCGACAAGCTAATATCAACGACATGGTGTGTGGCCCCCCCAGAGCATGGCCCCTCCCCAGCCGACCAAGGGCCCCAGGCCACAACCTCCCTGGGTGCATGGCCCCTCTCAGGTAAGCCCAAAGCGGAGAAAACACAAAGAGGGGGGGGCAGGTGTCCCCAAGAAAGGCAGCTGCGGAGACTGGGGGCAGCTGCTGGGTGCACGGGCGGGGAGGAAGAGAGGCTGACAGCTGGCGCACAGGTTAGCAAGGTAGGGAAGAAGGGGGGGGGCATTCTTTAATTCTGATACCCCAAAATGTAGATTTCCGGGGGNACAGTGCGGAGGTGGGCGGCGCTCTCCGCGAGGTTGAACAGCTCCACAGTGCCACGCCGCGAGCCGACGGCCAGCACCTGCTGCTGCGTGCCCACGGCGGCGCACACGGCGTCCGCGACCCCCACCCACTTCTCGGGGCTGATGCCCTCCGCCGGCCGCAGCCCCTTCTCCGGCGTCGAGCACAGCACCACGCGCCCGTCCAGCAGCACAGCCACCAGCAGGTGCAGGGGCTCCGAGTACTCCAGCTGGGCGATGCCGGTCTCGGCAGAGCGCCCGTTGCTGAGGGGGGGGGCGCCGGTGGGGCCGGGGCCGGGGCCGACAGGCGAGAAGAAGGGGTTGTGGCCGCCGCCAGAGGCCATAGAGGGCGTGCTGGGGACGCCGTTGGCCTCGGGCAGGAACATGGGGCCAATCACGTCGCGCGATGTGTCACGCCACAGGTCCGCTGTGCCCCGCAGCTGCCGGCACAACGCACGGCCAACACACAACACACACGCGCCCGCGCGCTCAAACACACAAACACACCCCACACATCCATACCCACCCGTGCACAACCCCAACCCACACGCATACACCCCCCCCCCCCCCCCCNTCCATCTCACCCCTTCAGACCCTACCCCCCCCCCCCCCACACACACACACACGCACCAATGCGAGGACGGTGAGGGGACAGGGGCTTCAGGCTTGAAGGTGCGGAAGAGTAGTGAGGGGCGGCACTTCTTGATCGCTCAGGTGCCTGATGCAGTTGTGCATTCGGCAGGAAAAGAATGGGGGCAGACATCCCTTGTTTTTAGGGCGTGGCTGCGGGGCGTTTAACGCTGCTCGCTGCAGGAGCCTATGCTCACGCAATACAACAAAAGCATTACGATGACGGGGAGATAGCCTCTCACAGCAGATCAAATCTAGTGCTCCCAAAAGTGTGCCATGCTTGCAAGAAAGGGCTCGAATGAGTGAGACTAACTAATCTTCAGGAGGCTGCTGGGGACAAGGCCAGGTGGCCACGCTTAAACTTGGTCACAAACAGAAACCCTGGCCTGGGAGAGGACGATGCTAAAAAGACGAAGCAAACTGCTTCGGTAGAGACACTTAAACATTGTTCTTACTAAGAACAAAACTCAGAAACTCAACATCAAAGAGCTCCACAAGCGAGGAGCACAGGTCATAGTTTGCGCCTGCAAGTGCCTGCTGGGTGCCTGTGCAATTAACTACATACCTGCCCTCGCCAGGAGACGAGATGGAAGCGCCCGTTGGACAGGCCCAGCAAGATGTTCTCATCGTCGGCCACCAAGCCATGGCTGCAGCATCACCACCAAGAGGGTGCCCGGATTGAGGCAGGGGGTTGTGCAGGAAGAGTGAGCATCGAGTTGCTTTTGTCCGCTTGAAGCTGGAAGAAGGAAGGCATAAGAAAGGGGCATCTAGTGCAACCTGGGCGTTCCTTGCTTGTCAGGGAGGGTTACACTCGAGCATGTGTTCTGCCCAGAACAGTGTGTGTCAGTTTGTATATGCGCGCGCGCAAGCGTGGGTGCGTGTGTGTGTGTGTGTGTGTGTGTGTGTGTGTGTGTGTGTGTGTGTGTGTGTGTGTGTGTGTGTGTGTGTGTGTGTGTNTGTGTGTGTGTGTGTGTGTGTGTGTGTGTCTGGCGCGCGCGCACGCACGTGCACGTGACGTTGCATCAGCACAGGTGTCCTGGTAGCAGCACTCCTATTAGCATCTGAGTATGCCCTCACAGCCGCTCGACAATAACGAGAACCTCCCTTTGTTGCATACATACAATCTTCACTTGCCCTCTCCAATTTCACCTGAACAGGCAAATGTTACTCTAACGCTCTCCCATACACACTCCACGGGCTTGCCTACCCAAAGGAGCTCTGAGACTTGTGGAGAGGCCATGCAAGAAGAGTGATGCCCTGCGATGTCTGCAGCATCAACCGCTACCCCACCCAATCTTACAGTTGTAAATAAAGACAGGGGAAATCTCTGGGGTCATCACGTACCACTAGAGGTGCATGGCGAAGCAGAAGCTTTCATATAGTTTTCAGAAGTGTGTTCTCTACCTGCCTGCCTTTGACTTTCACAGTCGGTACTCGGAGCCCAGAGGGACAGATGGACAACCCTAATTGATAGTCTAAGGGAAGGTTTAGCAAGGGTTTCCATACAGGCATGGGCGCTGAGCTTCCTTGTCACCCACCGCTCACAGGCGTGCGTTGATGAGCAGAGAGAGAGAGAGAGAGAGAGACTTTGGCAACCCGCGCTGGAATGCGTGATAGGGGAAGGCTCGACAATGGCTTACATATCGATGTGGTCCCCAAACAGGGGGATGGTGGTGTAGTTCCTAAATTTCACCCTGACAGCCCTCAAGCTGTCGTCGTCCTGCCCCGCCAGCCGCAGCTGCTTGTTGGTTGTGATTATGTCGTAGAAGTGGAGAAGGTTGTGGGACGTCTGAAAGCAGCACACCCACAGCCAGGCCCTCGTGCGCCAGTAAGGGAAGGCCTCTAGCAGTTGCATGGGACTTGCACCCGGGACAGCTGCCCCCTGCTGACTTGACCTGAGCCAGCCACTCGACTGTGGCTCTCGATTCTATGACAGCTGAGCCACTGAGAGCAGCCTTGTGGGTCCACCAGGCTCTCTGACACACTCTTGGAAACTTCCCTCCTTGTGCTCCACTACTGTTTATTTCGCCAATGCTGTGCCAAAGCTATGCCAAGGGCTGTGCCAAAGGTAAGCCAATGCTGCTTCCCCGCGCACAGCACCACTCCCCATCAAGCTCAGCTCTCAGCTGCCAGCCAGCGTGTAAGCCCCTCTCACTCACACAAAGTGCAGTGGGTCTGCAATGACTACCCCGTTGCCATTGCAGGTTTCAGGTGGCACCCGCAGCAGAGCAAGCACGCGTTTCTTGCCAGGACCTTGACCTGCTATGGACTTCATCCACAGCAACTGCCTCCCACCCTCCACAGGGAGCAACAATATGGCCATGGCGGGACCAAAGCCATCCCCCTGTCATGGGTGCGTCACATCCCCTCTTTCCAGCTATATGAGGAGTGGCATGATGTATAGTTACGATTTAGTCAGGTTTTTCCTAACTCAGCAGCAATCTGGCTAGCCCTCTGTCAAAGGCCGCTGTGATGAGCGAACGCAGCTCGCAACTTTGCCAAGGGTGCTCCCTCCCCGCGTTGCCAATACACTTGCATCTTCCCCGAGGAGCATACTCCCATGAGGAATTTTGTGAGGCAAAAGGAGGTCTAGGTGAGGGCTCTTTGGGGACAACTCACAAGTACGACCAGAGTCTCTATCCCTGCATTCCACAATGCCTGGACGTTCGCTCCGTCCTCCTCCAGGGAGTCTCCATTTCTCACATGCTCCCCCAGCTTCACTCGGTGCTGCAGACAGTACGACATTTTGCGGAGAAAGCGAGAAGGCGCATCGTTGTTGCCTCTGCATGAGCTAATTGCCCAAGCTTTGTTTCAATCAGCACCTAGTCACCGAATAAAAGGAGCAGCAACCTCTTGCCCATAAGGTATAGCCCTAGCTTTATATGATGACTGCAAATGTAAGAACGTATCAAGCTCTTATTTGTAACACCAAGGCTACAATGCAGACACTCATGAAAACAAAAACTTCAAAAGGACATGCAGACCTTCTGTTGCAAGGCGGGAGTGCTCAACAAGCACAAAAGGTAACTCTTTTATGTGACTCTTTGCTCTTTATGACCAATTCAGAAAATGTGACGCCCAGCCAGCATTTTCCAACAATTACAAGGGTTCGCAGTCTGCAACCTACCTGACCAGCCGTCCATATTTGAATACAGTGCGACGACACCAAGACTAAGAAGTTTCCACCAACACTAACGTGAACAATAGCTTTGTCATCTCCACTTTCTACTGCCCGTAGCAGCTTGGGCCACCCATAAGCTATATACATGGTATGCCAGCTGCTGTGGCAATTATTAAATGTAAGAATATAAAAAGACAGTCATCTGACTCCTGTTTTAAACACTCCTTTCGGAAAACTGTTGAATTTGCAACTCTCCCTCTGAGCTATTCTCAATCAAAGTAATGGCTGAGACAGTGAGATACACTATGCACTGACGTATGCTTCTGGGTATCAGTTCACCGGACTGGTAAATATGCCTGTTCAATACCAAATCTACCCATGCGTAAGCTGCATACCGTCACTACACCCATGACAGAGACAGTGAACTTCCACTACAATGCTACTATATCTACATAAGCCTCGCAAAATCCACAATAGCACCAAACCTAGCCCGCCTTTACCTCGTCTGCTTATAGGAGCCGGTGCTCTTTGAAGCGCCAGATTAACTATAATAAACACCAAGATGCCCTCTCTTTTCTAGCTCATGACGTTGAAGTTGCGATGAACGAGTGAAGTGAAAAAAGTCCCGCGGTACCACCCGCAACAAAGTCGCTGCATAGCCGTTCTTAACAAAGTCATCCACATGACCACATGATGTACGACAGACATCGTGATATATATCCAGGTTCTATGTCTATTCTGGTCTTTTCATATGGATTTATTGAGTCATAACTTGAGATAATAAAGATTGAAATAGTGGATGTTGTTTTTCTAATACATTATATTATATTGGTTTATTACGTAGAACGGATTTCGGGATCTGATCATGCTGCCTCACTCAGGCGTCATTGCACGATACAGGACGACGTGGACATCAACAGCAGTTTGGAGTTCCTCGAACTAGCTCGAACAAACAACTGTCCACGGTCAACTGTCGTTTGGTGTCGTCCGTTAGGGCTTCACGGTGCTTCACGGCCATTCACGACCATTCACGACCATTCACGACTGCTTCAGGTGGCTTCAGGTCACTTGACGTCCTCTTCCGCATGTCACGTCTTCTACGACCACGCACGGAGTAACTTGAACTCCAATCCAACTCCAATCAAGATAGCCATCAACCACTTTGTTACCCTAAACGTGCACCATAATCTTTCGTTTTACCTCTTCAGTATTTTCTCTCCTACAAGAAGATTCGTGGGACAGAAAGACCCCTCTCTTTCGACAGATAGTGATCGACAGTGAAGAATTGCTACTCAGTTTTTGACGGGGTGGCAGAGAGAGGAAAGAGACATTGTCCGTTTTCAATCAGCGCGTACTGGAAGCGATCATCCAAAGACGGGCTTTGAGCACTTCGGTTCCTCTGTTTTGCAATACGGGAAATATTGATTTTTCTTGGACACTCCATTTGATTTGAGAGAAATCCATGAAGATCACCGGCATCCTACTATTGAGAGTTAACGGGGACGAAGACCCCGTAGTTCTGGGGAATGCAACCGATGTCTCAAATTTTGGTTACTTCCAGAGGAGTAGCGTGAGGGAGGTCATAGTGTTTGTGGGGAGGACAATTGCCAAGAGGACTCCAGCTGGTAGAAGACAAAGCGTCGAGCACGAAGGTAGCGTGGTCTATCTTTTGAAAATAACTCTAGGGAAAGTTCCATTGGAAGTTCTTTCAGCTACGACCAAGAAATGCTGGTGTGTCGGGGAGTAGGAGCTCCCATATTTTAGTAATAATATTCATGTTGTTTGCATTGTTCATAGAAAAAGAAGGTTCTAGCCTTTCAGCAATCGCCAGCAAATTGGTTGGGTGAGGTCGCCTTTTTGAGCCGTTCAAGCAGTCCGTGTGCAAGCTGGAATGAAGCTGACAGATAAACTTCGTAACCTTCCACTGTGACTCTTGCAGAATACATGGTGCACTGCCACAATAGGGGTGGTTTATGTGGACTAGTGTTTGCGAATGCTGCTTATCCTACAAGGAGTGCTTTTTCAGTCATCAACGTGGTAACTGCATCAAGTACCCTTTTCCCCTTCTTATAGCAACCTGCGGCACTATTTTTCAATGTAGTCCAACTTGTGAAAGCTGGAAGCTGCACTGTGGCAGATCAACTGCTCAACAGCTGTTTTCCTTTAGTTTGTCCTGACTTAAGGTGTTGAAGCTATAGTTAAGACTCTTGAGAGGCTCTTTTCAACTTTGACAACTTCCTCAGCTTCTACTATCCTCAGAGTTTTAGGTATGTAAGTTTACTATCAAGGTGAAGACACGTTTTTTTGCCGTCTTTGGAGGGGTCTGGGCCACTTTGCTCGTACAGTTTGCATAAGAGGATGCAGTTGCCACTTTCTTGGTCTTTTGGTTAAAGCAGGTGGCGAGTTGGTCGTGAAAGTTCAACTTGAATCATGTTGTGCGGCAGGTTCTAGACGAGTACACAAAGCAGAAGGGGGAGTCGTGGAGGCAGGCTGTAGCTGATACAAAAGATCCCATTCCCTTCCTAGATGAAGCCCTGACAAAATACCAGGTGGGATAACTGGCACTGTGCTCTATCAACCAAAATGCATCACATACAGTACTAGTAAGCTTCGCAACAGGGGAGGCGGATGAGGAGTGGGGCTGGGGGAATGAAGTCTTGTTTCTTCGCATTTGGGGCTTGTGTGGGGGCATAGGATTTGTCGAGGAAGTGACGACGCCCTGTGGGATAGCACTTGCGTATAAGGATGAGGTGTTGTTGGCCTTGAAGTTAGTGGGGCTAGAGCCAGTCTTGCAGTACACAAAACCCATCTCAGAAATTGCTATCTAAGGGGGAACGGATTTTGATAGGAGGTACTTGGACATGGATGACAAGGGCTGAGCGTGGAGCTGCATCTGAGGCATGCCCAATCTGAAGGTGAGCTTGGCGGAAGATAAAGCATGCAAGTGGGAGAAGGATAGACTTGGCAAGGCAACTACATGCCTTCTTCTTTTGTCAAGGCTTGAGTCTTGGTCAGCTCATCTCAAGTCATTGTGAACGACAGCGCTTTGTGAGAGGTAGCGCAACGAGAGCTCGCCTTGCGCTTTCCAACCTTGTTCTCTCAATGTCGCTCAACCTCGCATGCTCATATTGTCGCTCAACCCTGTGAGGATTCATCTTGCTGGTGGTCATGTGAGATCGGAAGTGGTGTGTCTTTAAGATTGGCGCGCTTCTTAAGATTGGAGGATTTGCTCCGGACGGAAATTCTGGACCGCAGAGAGGGGATGAAACAAGCGATGCCACAGAGCCCCAACGTACAGCCTTTTTGTGAGACACAGCCTGGCGTATGCAGAAACTCCATGCAAAACATAAAGGCTGCGGCCATCCTACCCCCCGAGCATAGCCTGTGCTGCAGACTCCGGTCAAATTTAAAAGCCAGGGCTGCATCTGTCTTGATGGTGCTCGATGGAGCAGGACCCGGCCGAGGCAGATAAGCTCCTGAAGATACAGAAGGAGTTGGACGAGACCAAGATCATCCTGGTACGCATGCACGTTGCCCGTCATCAGTTCTGTCACTCTCCTCTTCACGTCCATTGGCGTCCAGGTTCAGGAAATTTAGTACAGGGCAGTGGGGAGTGGGGGGTTGGGTGCTCCTATTAATGCGCGAACTCCCCGTTGCTTGTTTGGCACGCACGCCCGCCCTTAGCCAGGTGTTTCTGCAGGCGCCCGCCCGTCTCCACGTTGGAATGATGTGTTTGTTGTATGGGGTGTGATGTTGCTCTGTCAACGTCGCTGTAGTAATCGGTGTATGAATGGCGTACTCTCCAAAACCTCGCAAAAGTACTTGGGGCCCCCACCTTTCTGGTACACGTATGGCGGGCTATGTGGAGGAATTTGGTTAAAGAGGCTCACGATGGCGATGGGGGGTGGGCTTTGCTGGAGCGCAGCATAAGACGATTGACAGTGTGCTGGCGCGAGGGGAGAAGCTGGACACGCTAGTGGACAAGAGTAATGACCTCAGCATGGCCTCCCAGGTACTGTCTGCTCGTCACAGCTGCCTACGCATCCGCCCATCTTGGCTCCTCTTCTCCACCCTTCACTCCCCCCCCAACCCCAAGATATTCGTGCAACCCTAAAAGTTAAATGGCCTGACAAGTGACAGACGCTGATGCCGGCGTCATGGATGCTGCCGGCTACAGTGGTTGTCGCTGCCGGTTGGCCAGGGCAAGGTAGTGTTCTGGACCTTCCATTGTGCGCGTTGAGAGCTGTCGCAATCACTCCCTCCCCGTTAGGACTGCCAGGAAGAAGCAAAGCTGCCCTAGGGCTGACTACGAGACAGGGACATGTGAGGAAGGGCAGGTGTAGGGGGGGGGGGGGGG
>WELA01003863.1:274483-313684 GCA_009602735.1 Mesotaenium endlicherianum
GGGGGGGGGGGGTTTGATCTTACAGTTGCAGACAACGGGGACGCCCACAGTGTTGTACTTGCCAGGCCTGTAGTACTGGTTGCAGTGACACCTGTAGCCCTTAGGGTACCTCTTGTCGTTGAAGCACCGGGAGTTTGAGGGACACGTGGCATAGTGGCAAGGAGGGTAGGTTGCTGCGCAAGGACGCGGATCCGATAGCTAGTGTCAACGTCAGAACGGTGCTCACCCTCAGGGCTGACGCACTTTGGGCGCAAGGAGCACATACATGAAAAGGCTCCAGCTGATGGCGGGTCACCATAAAAATCAAAGAGCGCCTGTAGTTGTGATTGCCAACGATATGCGAGGCAAGCTCCAGGGGAGAAGTGACACTCATGAAAAGACAGCACTGGCCTCGCCCTGCTGCCGCTGCTTGAGTGAGGACTTCGCGCGTCAGCATGCTTCCCTTGTGAACAGTCAACGTGAGCAAAGCAGTAGACTCTTTTTACTGTAGAATTGTGCAGTGCTGGAGAGGTAAAGCAACTCACGGTTGCACTTGTAGGTGCTGGTGGAGAGGAAGCAGTTCTCGGTCTTCTTGCACACGCTGGTGGCCTTGTAGTTCCTCGGCTTGCCGCTGGTGAACACCCGGATGCGGCCCTGCACCGCCGCGGCAACAGGGCTGTAGGCCCCCACGTAGTCGTTCACAATGTCAGCCAGCACGCGCCCGGAGGCAAACACGGTCTCGGCCGCGCCCAGATCGGCGTAGCCGTCCCCGCCCTTGCCGGTGAAGTCATTGGTGACGACGTTGTAGAAGTCCGAGGGGTTGATTGTTGTCAGGCAGTGGGTGCTGGGGTCCAGGAGCTTGGCGTCCAGCAGGCGCGAGCCGGCTGGCTGCGTGGGGTCGAAGGCATAGTAGATGCCCGACACCTGTCCGACCACCAACGCACGGCAGAATGGGATGCCAGCACGGTTACATGGGAACCACGAGCCATTAATTACGTCAGTAATCGCCCGACGGAGGGAGGCCTGGAGTCTCGGCGCGGGGCACTCGGCACTGGGCAGATTTTTGGCAACATGGATTTGCTAAGGAGTGGATACACTGCGGACGAGCCTCTGCATTCAAGACAGGGATCTGATCTGATCTGATCTGGTCTGATCTGACCTGACCTGACCTGCATTGGAGAACTCGCCCGCTTCGTTCGTCTCCTGCGGTTCCTCGCTGAAAGCACGCGTATGAGCAGCAGTAAACATCGCACTACAAAGGGCAACAACTGGTGAGCTCTGTCCCAGCTGGTGCCACTGGGGAATGCGCTGCCCGCTTGTCCTCCCGTCTTTGTGACGCGGAGGTCCAAGATCGATGACAAGCTTGCGCGCATCCACTCATGCCTGCAGATGTTCAAAACCACACGCACGTGGACATGCATGCAGACGCGCGTGGGCGTGCACACACACGCACGTGGGCGCAAACGCGGGACACGCACAGTGCGTGCGCATGTCATATCAGGACCACCCCCAACATTTGAGCCAGCTAATCCAGGGAGCGACGATAGGTCTAGACACACAGGCCTGAGGATGGAACTCGGCAAATGGTTCGTGCATGTACGGGGGTGCCTGCAACAGGTACATGCACCATCCAGGGTGCTGCCTGAGGCAGATACATACACCCTAGAGGCCTCTGACTGAGGCAGGGACATGCACCACCTACCTGCAGGAAGCCTCCGAACTGGGCGCCGCTCTCCACAGACGTCCACTTGTCGGCAGAGAAGGCCAGAATCTTCAGCAGCCCGGCTCCCGAGATCTTCTTGATGGTCAGCACGTTGCCAAATGGCAGCACCTCAATGACCTGGCAGAGAACGGCGAGGAGCAAGAGCAGTACAATGCGCATTAGATTTCCCACCGATCGTTAATGTCGCCGAGCAACCAAGCGTCGACAGACTGCCAGCACTCAAGGTCCAAGGACATTGCCTACCCACCACCGCCATTGTACAACCTGCTTGCCTACTCTTTATTCTATAAAATCCACTGGCAATCAGTGGCAGCCATGGACATACCTGCGCAATGGCAATGGTGAGGAATCATGGAAGGTATTGAAAGCAGCCGTGTGGGCGTACCTGCGCGATGGTGATGTTGCCGGCGGCGATGGGCGTGCGGATGCCGCCGCCATTGGTGACGGCAATCTTGATGGCGCCGTACTGCTTCTCCAGCAGCGGGTTGCGGCCCACCTCCCACAGCAGGGCATCCTGCGTGTGCGCATACGCGCGTGTGTGAACAGAGACCGCCCCAGCTAGCTTGTCAGTCACCGACAGGGGTACGCCACTCGGGCACACTAGCAAGCTCATTTGCACGAGACGCTTGCGACTGTGGATGGCTTGAGCCTCGGGGTGGCTCAAGGGCGCAATCACGACGGCAGGCAGCACGTGCGCACGCGCATTAATGAGCATACTACTCTTCATTCTGAGACAAGTGTCCGTACTATATTACTGGCACCATTGCGCGCGGCTGGATGAAGGCACACAAGCAAGCGCACATCGATGCTCACAGCGCGTCGCACTGCCGGGCGCATGCCTCGTGTAGAACTGAGCACAGGCTCGCTTCTCCGCATGCGCAAGCGGCGCAAGTATCAGGAAGATCCAGAAGCGGTATCACACGACGTGCTTGCGTTGCAAGACAGGGGCAGGACAGGGGGGCAGGACAGGGGGGCGGAGGCAGCCGGGCCGGGGCCGGGGCTAGCACAGGGGCTGGGGCCGGGGGGGAGTAGAGTCCTTACAGTGATGAGGTCGCCGAGGTTGCTCTCCTTGGTGCGCGTGATAGTGCGCTCGCCGTCCAGGCGCACGGCGGAGGACCCGATGACGGTGGCCTTGTACACGTCGAGGGGCGCGGAGAACACGCTCACCAGGTCCTTCACCTCCTGCTTGCCCGCCACGGGGTTGGAGCTGTTCTTGCCGCCCAGCAGGATGGGCGCACCTGCGATGGTGAGCAGGTCACCGCTGTCGCTGAACGTGAGCGCCACGTTGCCCAGGTACCTGCCGCCGCCGCCCGGAATGCCGCCACAAACACCGCCCAGCACACCGCCAATTTACGTAATCTAACCAATAATTTAAAAGAGAAATGAAAAAAAAGAGAACAAAAAACTAAAGATAAGTCAAAGAGAAAAACAAGATCGATACAATCATAAAACAGCAACATACAAGATAATGAAAGGTGCGCCTCCCTCCTGCAGGCTGCACCTCCAGGCCACAACAACAGGTGGTGCACCACCAGGGCTGAACTCAAAGCGTCACACTCTTCCTTACCTGGCACCAAAGTAGACCTGGAGATAGGGCACCGTGGAGCCCCCGGGGAAGCTCTGGGGGGCCGGGTATGGGTACACTAGGCCGGGCGCAGGCACGTCGAAGGCGGTGGCGGGCTTGGCAGTGTCGAGCACTGGTCCGTTGCCGTTGTAAAAAAAGGTGTGCGAATGGCCGCCAACAATCACATCGATTCCTGCAGGGGCGGGGAGTACGCCCGAATGGACACAGGGGGAAGGAGGGCAAACATTCGCAGAAGGGATGAGCCAAAACATCGATTGGGGAGGAAGCGCGATGACCTCCACCCGCGCAGGGCACGGGCTCTATGGTCATTCCCTACATTTGTTCAATTCATGCGGGCAGCGCTTCATACGCTGGCTGCACCCGCTTTGTTCTCACACACACGGAATATCGGACACACGAGGGTAGCCAGCTCTCCATCGCGTGTACGTGTAATCACCGCGTGTTCCTCCCTAACCCTACTGCAACATCGACACTGCAAGCCAGCGCACTCGCGCGGCTGGCAATGTAGACCGGCTCCTGGCACCCGCGCGGACGCCGCGCAGCCGCGTGCTATTACATGCTCTCGCCACTGTCATAGATGTGGTGCTTCAAAGTCAGAGCAAGAACTGAGCTGGTGTGGCTTCTCAGGAAGATGCTTCCGAGCCTGATGCATGCCTTCACTATCAGACAGCAGCAGCCGCCATGCAAGCATCGCTGGCAGAGCACTGCCAGGTGGAGTCTGTTGATCTGAGTTATGTGCTGCCCCCCCAGCCACCAGCAGCGCTCCCACACAATCAGGCATCTAATGCCGACACGCACTGCTGACAGTGCAGTACGCTGCCAGCCGCCTGGGCCATGGGGTGGGAACTCCCCTCGAAAATCTGGGTGAAATAGCGCCCAGAATTCAGAGATTAAAAATAGCGCCCTGAAATCAAAATCTCAAAATTTCAACAGGGAATTAGCGCCCTTTAATCAAATAAATATGTCTCATTAGCAACCTGAAATCAATCCTGGGAAAATTAGTGACAGGATTCAAAATTTTAGGGGCCAGAATTCAAAAATCTGGAAAATTAACGCCAGTTTCCACCCCATGGCCTGGGCACCAGCCCCGCAGCCACTAGCAGCACCACAACACTAGCATGCAAATAACCACAGCCAACACGCACCAACACGCGCCAACGCGTGCTGGCACCCATCGCTGGCAGTGCAGTGGCAGCTGGCGCCCACCTGGCACCTCCTTGGCCACCAGCAGCTGTGCCATGAGATCATGCAGAGAGCAGTGCCCACCCTATATTGCCAGCTGTCAGTGCAGCTGGCAGCCCGTTAAAGTGCCAACTGGCGGGGGCGCTCACCTGGCACCTCCTTTGCCACCAGCAGGTCACCGTCACTCTGGAAGCCCGCGTGGCCGAGCCCGATGATGATGTTCACGCCGGCAGCCTGGAGCTCCGAAACACACGCCTGCACCGACGACACCAGCGGCAGAAATTCGACGTCGGGGCCGGGGCTGGACGTCGTGAACGTCTCAGTGGTGGTCCAGCCCACCACACCCACCTTCACGGTGGCGCCACCTGGCAGCGCGAGGGTGAGCGTGACGGGCCCCGGCTTGATGACGCCGAAGAGGGGGCTGCTGGCCTTCGGCCGCACGTTGCAAGTTGCGACCGGGAACGTCAGGTTCTTGAGGTAGGCGGCCGTCACGTTGGGGCCGTAATCGAACTCGTGGTTGCCCAGCGTCTGCGCATCCATTCACACACAACATACACACACACAAAAGTGCAGCAGAGACAGAGATAAAGCTCCTGCTAGTACACACGTGATTTCGGGCGCCTCAGGCGTCGCTTTTGTTCCTCTCGACTCAACGCAGGGCGCCGCTTGCAATATCTCACATAGCTTCTGCTGCAGCCGCTTCCACGAGCTACAGTGAATTGAGCGAGTCCCAATTCAGAAATAGCAATGACAATCAAGGACATGAAACTGGGGCGGGCTCCTGAACAAAGTCAACGGGGAACGACTGGTCCGCCTGCCGCTGCCCGTGCCCCTGTCCCTGCAACTGCTAAGGCCCCTTGCGCGGCAGCCATCGCATGGCCCTGCCTTGGTTGGCTGGGAGGCAGCAAGTATAGGCGACATACGCAAACTGGACCAGCGCAGACTATAAAGCAGAACAATGTTCGCTGCCATTACGACCAAGCAGACGAACAAAACAAGCAGACAAACTTCCACGTAGATGTGAAGGTGCATGGGCGCGCGTGCGTGCAGGGAAGACATTCATCCCGTACCATGACGTCAGTCTTGAGGTAGTTCTGGAAGGTGGAAGCTTCCGGGCCCTTGTAGAAGTAGCTGAAGGTGGTCCCCACGAACTGATCGCCCGCGTCCAGCAGGATCGTGGGGCCTGTAGCTCTGATCTCGTCCAGCTTGGTGGCCAGGCGGGCAAAGCCACCGTAGCACAGATCTGCCGTAGATATGTCATGATCATGGATACAGGCACCGCTTGAGACAGCTTAGAGTGATGTTTCTCAGATTATCGACAATGGACGTGCAGTGCACGGGTGGCTAGCGACTTAAGGAGCACCTATAGGCGGGCTAAGTTCACTGCTTGACTCTTTGATGTTTTCATAAAGTGGTTTCTAAAAAGTATGACATGTACAATCCAGCACAGCAGCCCCGACTGGGGAGCGTCTTTTGCATGATCATCAAAGTAAACTCGGCTCTCAACAATGGCAAAGCGCAGGCCGCGCCCTGGTACGATTCCAATCAGCCCGCTCATCGAGTCGATGCGGCAGTATCTTCATCGTTTTTGGATAGAGAAAGATATGCAATAGCTCAAGGCTCAAAGCGTTAGAGTGCTTGATTACACCAGTGCATGATAGCATCTTTGCACTGCAGCTACATGGCTAATAATAACAGCTAGAGGCTTCTGCAAGCACCTCAAAAGCGGAAGAGACTATAAATTACCGTCATTCTTCTGACAGAGATCTGCAAAGTTGGCGTCAGTGGGGAGCAAGCGTGAGTGAATATCGTTGTAATGAACAAGGTTGAAGCTCACGTCTGCTTTGACATTACCAGACAGCCATAGGATAGTCAGAGTAAACAAAGCAAGCTCCCGGTGGTACGCCATAGCTTCCTGTAAATGAATTAATGACTGTGGAAGCTGCTAGTGCACTATATAGTTTCCGATGGTGCTTGTAGCTTCTATGAGCTTGGCCGCTGACAAGGCCAGGATCTGACAACAGGTTCTGGCGTCATATGAGAGGTCTTCAGTGAGGACTCCAGCATACATGCAGATGTCAGCACAAGCCAGAAATCATTTTTCTTCATTTCGCTCAGACGCGTTCCCCTTCACTGTTACTCCCTGCATCGATTTGGGCAATTCAATTGATTCCAATGGTTACGATCATTCCAAAAATCCAGCTCGGGGGAGGTGGCTAAAGCGGGCTGGAGGTAAAGCCCTGAGTTCATCAGAGTTCCAATCACCAGGAAGCTAACCTCGTATATCCGCAGCATCTCGGTTGCTCCAACCGACACTTCTTACGCCTGCTCACATGGTTCCTACGTGATTCTTGCCACACTCTGCCATCGAATGTCGCTGCTGGCCGCTGCCACGTTTGAGTACAGCTAAAGACGCTAGACGACTGCTAGACGAGTAGCAAAAGATGGTTGCGCCTGGTTGAATCAACGGAGCAGCAGGAAGCTACAAGTAGGAAGACACCTTCAAGCGTTGTGTACAGTTGTGAATACTTGTGAAGCAGGTTGAAGTGGGATGAAGCAAGCTGGAGCCTTGAGGAAGCATATTCCTTATCGCAATATCTGCGTCCTCGTCCTCATTACTCGAACCGACATGAGGTCCCAATGTCGACTCCACTCAACGCCACTACCGACGGTTCGTGAGTCGTTAGTCGTGACACGAAACTCGTTACTCCCAGCCACTCCCAGCTCCTGGTCTCATTATTGACCACCATTTACCACGTTTACCACCCCATCTCTGTCTCTCTTTGCCCCGAGCTTTGACCCGGCCTCAACCAGGCCTCAACCACGTCGCGACTTCTATCTCCCGGACGATGCGGAACACGTGGCGGAAGTCACGGCACCCTCGTACAAACGGTCAACTGCTGACCTACCCATAAATACTGCTGACGTGTAATAAGTCAGTGCTGAATGTGAGGTGTGACCACAATTAAACCCCTCCCCAGCAATGGGTGGGGTATTTCCAGCCAGGTCACCGGTAAGGTCGACTCGCCAAGGCTTGGGCAAGGCCACATCGGCTGCTACTGTAGTGAAACAGATAGATAAAGTACTTAGTAAAACAAAATACTTTATCTATTCAAGACAAGGATCTTTGAACACAAGTGGTAGCTTCATGAAAGTTAATATATTTCTGGATTTTGGCAAGCACAAGAGTGATTCTGGAATGTCTTTCTATGTTCTAGCTCTTGTTTATATACTTGCTACATAAATAATTTCTAGGAAGGTGTATGTTGATGTGTAGGCACCCAACACATCCCAAAACTTGCCACCTCTTTCTAGAATAATGTACACATGTCCTTTTGACCTAAAAATGGCACATTTGACTTTTGCCACATGGAGTTTTTCTAGGTCTTTCGTCTAACTTCGAAAATGCCTTGGAAGGTTCAAAGGACATGAACCAAGTTACTAGAGTACCTATTCACACTTGACTCCACACAATACTACTCCAAATATATTTGAAAACATTAGAAAATATGCAAACTAATATCTAATAACTCAAATCACTACATCACCCCCCCGATAGAAAAAGCGACGTCTCGGCGCGTCAAGTCAGGTCTTACACATGTGGAGCAAAGTAGTCAACAGTTTCAAGTCAGATGCCACACATGTGAAGAGGATTAGTCAAAGGCGCCAAGTTAGGTGCTACACATGTAAGGTAGACTAGGCAAGGTCGTAGGTGGTGTGACCTTATTGGCTAGCCTACTCCTTAATGATAAAGAAAATTGTACAAGTTGGCCCAGAACCTGCCACAAATTCAAAAATTCATAGCGGCCACTGAACTGCTCCAAATCTAAAAATTTGAGTGCCAGACGGACCGCGTCGGAGAATTCTACTCGGTCACCAAACTTGAGAGCATTCTAATTTCTGGAGTGTCGTTGAGAGCTGAGAGAGTAGGCACTCCTCCAAACCTGTGCAGAAACTTCTGAAAATCATGAGTCCTTTTCTACTTCTCCAAAATCTGCAAATTAAGTCTCAAAATGGGCGCTGTAAGATGTTCTACCAGAATTTTGAGTTTCAGAGCATTCCAAGTTCAAGGGAGGGCACAATGTCAAAAGGCATATTCTGCCCTACCAATGCCAGCAGCCTGACCCCCTTCTACTTAGAGCAGCATATCTCTCTCATCAGAGCTCCAAATTGAGCAAACTTGAACTCTAAATGACCGGCTACTCATGGACTACAGCCACATGAATTTTCAGAATTTATTATGCAGAGACCTATCACCAGTAGCAGTTTTAGTTTTCATCCAGAAACTGCAAGAAGAGAAGAGTGTCTAATGTCAATTTTTCCTCTTTCTTGTTCTTGCAGGCTGCATCCAAGGGGTCTTCTGCTGCTTCTTGATGGTGGCAGGCTGCCTCCCTGAAGTCTTTGGGCTTCTAGTAGAGAGACTTGGGGCTGGTCCAAGATGGGGGTTGGCGGCATGGAAGCGCTTCAACTTTCTCTGAACTTTGTCAAGGTAGTGCGCCGCCACCCAACTATTCTCCGAATCTGGATATCCTTTCCACTTGATCAAGTATTGCTGCTGTCTCCTGAAATTTCTCATAGCCACTATGTCTTCCACTTCGTACTCCAAATGATCATCCACTATTGTTGGGGCTGGTGGGGTTGTCACACGTCCTGGGAACTTGTTGTCGGGTTGCACATATGGCTTGAAGAGGGAAGCGTGGAATACGGGGTCGATGTGCATAGTCTGGGGAAGTTCTAGCTTGAAAGCAACGGGGTTGACTTGCTGGATAATCTTGAAGGGTCCCAAATACTTGGGAGAGAACTTGCTGCCGGCAGGCCTGTTGTTCAGGGAAATGTTCTTGGATGATAGTAACACGTTGTCACCCACTCTGTACGTAATTTCTCTTCTGGATCTGTTCGCCACTCTTGCTTGAGCATCTTGCGCGTGTTGTAGAGCTTTCTTCGCTGCTGTAAGGGCTGCTTCTAATGTCTCCATAAAATCTGTGGCTGCAGGTACTTCATCATGGCCAGCCGTGAAGCTCAGTGGCGTGGTCGGATGGAAGCCATAGTTGAGGAAGAATGGGGACTCTTGGGTAGAGGCCTGCGTAGTGTTGTTGTAGGCAAACTCGAGGGGGGTCAAGTACATGTCCCAGTCTTGCTCGAGGGTAGACACGTAGGCCTTTAGAGAGGTCTTTAGGGTACGATTCATACGCTCGGTTTGCCCATCTGATTGTGGGTGGTAGGCAGTAGACATATCCAGCGATGTACCCAAGTTCTTGAAGAGATTTTTCCAGAAATGGCTTGTGAATCTTGGATCTCTATCTGACACAATTCTTGATGGTAGTCCATGGAGTCGGAAGATGTTGTCAAAGATGAGTCTTGCAAGTTGTGGTGCTGTAGCCTTAGTCGTCGTGGGAATAAAATGAGCCATCTTGGTAAGTCTGTCCACCGCCGTGAGTATTGCATTATGGCCTCGAGGTGTCACGGGCAAGTCCACGATAAGGTCCATTGAGATGTCCGTCCATTGTCTTTCGGGGATTGGTAGTGGTTGGAGGAGTCCTCCCGCCTTTTGCGATGATGGCTTGATTCTTTGGCATGTGTCACAGCTCCTGCAGTACTCCTTGACTTGCTTAGACATGCCTGGCCAACAATAAGTCCTAGCTAGAACGCCCGTGGTCCTTAGGATTCCAAAGTGTCCTCCAAGAGGGTTGTCGTGTGCTTCTCGTAGAAGCAAGAGCCGGAGGTCTAAGTCATTAGGAACACATCTCTGGCCCGTGTCTTGCCTCACCCAATAATTGCCTTCTTGCTTCTTGCATGGGTCCAAGGCTGCTTCTCCGTTCTTGTAGTAAGGGTCTCTTTCATAGGCGGCTGAAAATCGAGCTTCCAGATCTGTCTTCGGGGATGTCATCACGGCGTTTAATTGCAGTCTTGAGAGGAGGGGGTCAGCCGGGTTTGTCTTGCCGGGCTGGTACTGAATCGTGATGTTGTATTGTTGCAAGTATCCGCTCCATCTTGCTTGTCTTCTTGAGAGATACGGCTGCGTCTGGAGGTGCTTTAACGCCTCGTGGTCCGTGGTGACCAGTACTTTGCGTCCTTCAACGTAGCAGCGCCAAACCTTCAAGGCATGTACAATCGCCAATGCCTCTCGCTCCGTGGTTGTATAATTTTGCTCGGCTGGATTTAGCTTCCTTGACTCGTAGGCGATGGGCTGCAGTCCCTTGCCTTGGTCTTGAAGCAGGATTGCTCCTATTGCATAGGAAGATGCATCGGTGATGACGTGGAAGGGCCAATCTGGGTTTGGACTTGGGAGTGTGAGCACCGGGGATGTGGTCAATCTTCGCTTTAACTCTTGAAATGCCTCTTCCTCTTTCTCGGTCCATGTATATAGCCTGTCCTTCTTGAGTAGATCTGTCAGGGGGGCTGCTATGTGCGAGAAGCCTTGGATGAATTTTCTGTACCAATTGGCAAATCCCAAGAATGACTGGAGTTCTTTCTTGGTCGTGGGGGTTGGCCATTCCTCCACCACCGTGGTCTTCTTGGGGTCCATCTTGATGCCATCAGCAGTCACGTGGAGACCTAGGAACTCCACTTCTTGTTTGGCAAACTCGCACTTTGACTCCTTCGCAAATAGCTTGTTTTGCTTCAATACTTCAAGGACTTCTTTCAAGTGTCTCGCATGCTCTTCAAGGGTCTTGCTGTAGATAAGGATGTCATCGATGAATACCACCACAAATCTGTCCAACATGGGCTGAAATATGGTGTTCATCATAGTCATGAAAGTTGCTGGCGCGTTGGTGAGTCCAAATGGCAGGACCATGAACTCAAAATGTCCATATCTTGTCCTGAATGCCGTCTTCTCTATGTCCGGTTCTGCGATGCGAATCTGGTGGTAGCCGCTCCGTAAGTCAATCTTCGTGAAGTACTTGGCTCCAACCAGCCGGTCCATGAGCTCATCCATGCGCGGCAGCGGGTATCGATTCTTGATGGTGATCTTGTTGAGGGCGCGATAGTCCACACACATCCTCAAGGTACCATCTTTCTTCTTGACAAATAGCACCGGGGCTCCAAATGGCGACTTGCTAGGTCGAATGAAGCCATGCTCCAGTAGCTCCTTGATTTGCTTCTTGACTTCGTCTAGCTCCGTGTATGACATTTTGAACGTAGGCCGAGAGATGGGCTTGCTTCCGGGCTCCAACTCTATCTTGTGGTCTACGAATCTTTTGGGGGGTAGGCCCTTGGGCAATTCCGGGGAGAACACTTCTTTGTAGTCCTCTAAGACTTCTTGTATCTCCTTGGGAACGGGGCTGCCTTCTTGACTCTCGATGTCTTTCTTGATGTCTTTTGGCGTGATCAAGGCCAAAAGAAGCTCGTGTCCCTTCCTCACAAGTCTCTTGAGTTGGAGGGCGGACAATAGTATCTCGTGTGCCGGCTTCTGGATGTCTTGGGTCTGGATATTCTGGATTGCGCGCAAAATACAGATTCTTGAAGTGATGTCATTCTTGATCTTGATAGTACCGGTCCTCCAATCAACTTGGGGGTTGTGCTTGGTCAACCAAGGCGTCCCTAGGATGACGTCGTACTTGCCCAATTGCATGGGGGAGAACACTACTCTATCCTTGAAGGACTTGATAGAGAGTGCCAAGGGGTACGTCTTCTTGGAAGGGGTAGTATAGGAGAATCCATCGGGCATCATAATCTCCTCGTCGTGGTCAAGAGTTCGCATAGTAATACCGTGCTTGGTGGCAAAATCTGCAGCAATGAAGTTGCCTTGAGCTCCGCTATCCACCAAGATGTGGACCTTCTCTCCTCCAAGGTAACCTCTCAAACTCATTGGGGCTGGAACGTCGTCTTCAACGGGGGTCTCCACCTCACTTGGCGTGTTGCCTTCTCGTGAAGTGGGTCTTGGGGTGGTAGGCTCCTGGCCTACCGGCGCTGTCCGTTTTTTGACAACTTTTTGGGGCATGAAAGTGCACGATGGCCCTTTTCCTTGCAATAAAAGCATAGTCCAGCCGTCATGAGAGCTTCTTTTTCAGCCGGGGAGAGTCTTGCTTTCACTCCTTGCTGGTTTCTTGCATCATAAGTGTCATTGGAGGGTCTTCCACTCTTCCGGGCAGCCGCGGGGTCCCTTTTAATAACTCCGATTTCCATGGGTGTGGGTCCAGATTCGGATGTGGAAGGGGCTGCGTACACCCGCGTCGTCGGTACCCGTGAAGATGAAGGCACGGAGTGCTTGAAATCCAAGGTATCCACCTTTTGGGCCACTTCAATGATCTTTGAGAAGTCCGTCAAGTCGCGTAACTCCACTTCCTTTGCCACCTTGGGTTTGAGGCCAAAGATGTAGCGGTCAATCTTCTCCTCGAGAGACATGTTGGGGATCTCAAGAGTGAGGGCGTGAAATCTGGATGTATACTCTTGAACGGACGTCGTTTGCTTGAGATGGTGGAGCTTTCCTCGGGCAATCTTCTCCGCATTGATGGGCATGAATTGCTTCTTGAGGGCCTCACGAAAATCTGCCCATCTTGCATATGATGGTGGGGGCTCTTGGCCGAGCATGGGGTGCGCCATAGCTTGATATATAGCCGCTTGATAGTTACGCCACCATGATGTTGCTGCTCCTCTAAGTAAGGTAACGGCAAAGGGAACGTAGTCCTCCTCGGGTACTTCAAGGAATGCGAGGTACGTCTCCACTTGGTAGAGCCATAAATTCAGGTTGGCACCTTTCCCGGGGTTGAAAGTGTCGGGTTTGCCGGGCTTGATGAGTTTCCTTGCTCTCGTTGGCTCTTGTGGAGGCGCTTGAGCCGGGGCTGGATTTTGAGCATTGCTCGCAATAGGGGCAACCATGGCAGCCATAGCTTCTCTTGACGCTTGCACGGTTGCTTCATAGGTGGCCAAGCCCACTTGGTTGTGGACGGTCATTAGGAAGGCTGCCCACTCATTTGCGGGAACTCCTTGTGGTGGGGTCAACTTTGCTATAGCGGCTGCCACGGGATTTGACGGTGCTCCTCCTTGTGGTGCTTCTTGTTGTTGGAGATTTCCTTGAGTAGGCTCTCCCATCGACGCTGGAGGAGGGTGTGCTCCTCCTTGTGGTGCTTCTTGTTGTTGCAGATTTTCTTGAGTGGGCTCTCCCATCGGCGCTGGAGGAGGGTGTTTTGGAGAGGAAGGGCTTCCTTCGAAAGCTTGCTGTTGGTCTTGAGGATCGGCCATCTTCTTGTGCTACCAAAGTGCCTAGCTCCGATACCACTGTAGTGAAACATATAGATCAAGTACTTAGTAAAACACAATACTTTATCTATTCAAGACAAGGATCTTTGAATACAAGTGATAGCTTCTTGAAAGAGAGATGGCTTCTTGAAAGTTAATATATTTCTATATTTTGGCAAGTACAAGAGTGATTCTGGAATGTCTTTCTATGTTCTAGCTCTTGTTTATATACTTGCTACATAAATAATTTCTAGGAAGGTGTATGTTGATGTGTTGGCACCCAACACATCCCAAAACTTGCCACCTCTTTCTAGAATAATGTACACATGTCCTTTTGACCTAAAAATGGCACATTTGACTTTTGCCACATGGAGTTCTTCTAGGTCTTTCCTCTAACTTCGAAAATGCCTTGGAAGGTTCAAAGGACATGAACCAAGTTACTAGAGTACCTATTCACACTTGACTTCACACAATACTACTCCAAATATATTTGAAAACATTAAAATATATGCAAACTAATATATAATAACTCAAATCAATACAAAAACAAGCTATTTGCAAAGGAGTCAAAGTGCGAGTTTGCCAAACACGAAGTGGAGTTCCTAGGTCCCCACGTGACTGCTGTTGGCATCAAGATGGACCCCAAGAAGACCACGGTGGTGGAGGAATGGCCAACCCCCACGACCAAGAAAAAACTCAAGTCATTCTTGGGATTTGCCAATTGGTACAGAAAATTCATCCAAAGCTTCTCGCACATAGCAGCCCCCCTGACGGATCTACTCAAGAAGCACAGGCTTTATACATGGACCAAGAAAGAGGAAGAGGCATTTCAAGAGTTAAAGCGAAGATTGACCACATCCCGGTGCTCACTCTCCCAAGTCCAAACCCAGATTGGCCCTTCCACGTCATCATTGATGCATCTTCCTATGCAATAGGAGCAATCCTGCTTCAAGACCAAGGCAAGGGACTGCAGCCCATTGCCTACGAGTCAAGAAAGCTAAATCCGACCGAGCAAAATTATACAACCACGGAGCGAGAGGCATTGGCGATTGTACATGCCTTGAAGGTTTGGCGCTGCTACGTTGAAGGACGCAAGGTACTGGTCATCACCGACCACGAGGCGTTAAAGCACCTCCAGACGCAGCCGTATCTCTCAAGGAGACAAGCAAGATGGAGCGGATACTTGCAACAATACAACATCATGATTCAGTACCAGCCCGGCAAGACAAACCCGGCTGACCCCCTCTCAAGACTACAATTAAACGCCGCGATGACATCCCTGAAGACAGATCTGGAAGCTCGATTTTCAGCCGCCTATGAAAGAGACCCTTACTACAAGAATGGAGAAGCAGCCTTGGACTCATACAAGAAGCAAGAAGGCAATTATAGAGTGAGGCAAGACTCGGGCCAGAGATGTGTTCCTAATGACTTAGACCTCCGGCTCTTGCTTCTACGAGAAGCACACGACAACCCTCTTGGAGGACACTTTGGAATTATAAGGACCACGGGCGTTCTAGCCAGGACTTATTGTTGGCCAGGCATGTCTAAGCAAGTCAAGGAGTACTGCGTGAGCTGTGACACATGCCAAAGAGTCAAGCCATCATCCCAAAAGGCGGGAGGACTCCTCCAACCACTACCAATCCCGGAAAGGCAATGGACGCACATCTCAGTGGACCTTATCGTGGACCTGCCCGTGACACCTCGAGGCCATAATGCAATACTCACGGTGGTGGACAGACTTACCAAGATGGCTCATTTTATTCCCACGACGACTAAAGCTACAGCACCACAACTTGCAAGACTCATCTTTGACAACATCTTCCGACTCCATGGACTACCATCAAGAATTGTGTCAGATAGAGATCCAAGATTCACAAGCCATTTCTGGAAAAATCTCTTCAAGAACTTGGGTACATCGCTGGATATGTCTACTGCCTACCACCCACAATCAGATGGGCAAACCGAGCGTATGAATCGTACCCTAAAAACCTCTCTAAAGGCCTACGTGTCTACCCTCGAGCAAGACTGGGACATGTACTTGACCCCCCTCGAGTTTGCCTACAACAACACGACGCAGGCCNCGCCTCTACCAAAGAGTCCCCATTCTTCCTCAACTATGGCTTCCATCCGACCACGCCACTGAGGTTCACGGCTGGCCTTGATGAAGTACCTGCAGCGACAGATTTTTTGGAGACATTAGAAGCAGCCCTTACAGCAGCGAAGAAAGCTCTACAACACGCGCAAGATGCTCAAGCAAGAGTGGCGAACAGATCCAGAAGAGAAATTACGTACAGAGTGGGTGACAACGTGTTTCTATCATCCAAGAATATTTCCCTGAACAACAGGCCTGCCGGCAGCAAGTTCTCTCCCAAGTATTTGGGACCCTTCAAGATTATCCAGCAAGTCAACCCCGTTGCTTTCAAGCTAGAACTTCCCCAGACTATGCACATCGACCCCGTATTCCACGCTTCCCTCTTCAAGCCATATGTGCAACCCGACGGCAAATTCCCAGGACGTGTGACCACCCCACCAGCCCCAACAATAGTGGATGATCATTTGGAGTACGAAGTGGAAGACATAGTGGCTATGAGAAATTTCAGGAGACAACAGCAATACTTGATCAAGTGGAAAGGATATCCAGATTCGGAGAATAGTTGGGTGGCGGCGCACTACCTTGACAAAATTCAGAGAAAGTTGAAGCGCTTCCATGCCGCCAACCCCCATCTTGGACCAGCCCCAAGTCTCTCTACTAGAAGCCCGAAGACTTCAGGGAGGCAGCCTGCCGCCATCAAGAAGCAGCAGAAGACCCCTTGGATGCAGCCTGCAAGAACAAGAAAGAGGAAAAATTGACATTAGACACTCTTCTCTTCTTGCAGTTTCTGGACAAAAAACTAAAACTGCTACTGGCAATAGGTCTCTGCATAATAAATTCTGAAAATTTATGTGGCTGTTGTCCATGAGTAGCCGGTCATTTAGAGTTCAAGTTTGCTCAATTTGGAGCACTGGTGAGTGAGATATGATGCTCTAAGTAGAAGGGGGTCAGGCTGCTGGCATTGTTAGGGCAGAATATGCCTTCTGACATTGTGCCCTCCCCTGAACTTGAAATGCTCTGAAACTCAAGAATCTGGTAGAACATGTTACAGCGCCCATTTTGAGACTTAGTTTGCAGATTTTGGAGAAGTAGAAAAGGACTCATGATTTTCAGAAGTTTCTGCACAGGTTTGGAGGAGTGCCTACTCTCTCAGCTCTCAACGTCCCTCCAAAAATTAGAATGCTCTCAAATTTGATGACCGGGTAGAGTTCTTTGACGCGGTCCGTTTGGCACTCAAATTTTCAGATTTAAAGCAGTTCTGTGGACGCTATGAATTTTTGAATTTATGGCAGATTTTGGGCCAACTTGTACAATTTTCTTTATCATCAAGGAGTAGGCTAGCCAATAAGGTCACACCACCCACGGCCTTGCCTAGTCTACCTTACATGTGTAGCACCTGACTTGGCGCCTTGGACTAATCCTCTTCACATGTGTGGCATCTGACTTGAAGCTGTTGACTAGTTTGCTCCACATGTGTAAGACCTGACTTGACGCGCCGAGACGTCACTTTTTCTGGCGGGGAGGTGATGTAGTGATTTGAGTTATTATATATTAGTTTGCATATATTTTAATGTTTTCAAATATATTTGGAGTAGTATTGTGTGGAGTCAAGTGTGAATAGGTACTCTAGTAACTTGGTTCATGTCCTTTGAACCTTCCAAGGCATTTTCGAAGTTAGAGGAAAGACCTAGAAGAACTCCATGTGGCAAAAGTCAAATGTGCCATTTTTAGGTCAAAAGGACATGTGTACATTATTCTAGAAAGAGGTGGCAAGTTTTGGGATGTGTTGGGTGCCAACACATCAACATACACTTTTCTAGAAATTACTTATGTAGCAAGTATATAAACAAGAGCTAGAACATAGAAAGACATTCCATAATCACTCTTGTACTTGGCAAAATCCAGAAAATATATTGACTTTCAAGAAGCCATCTCTCTTTCAAGAAGCTACCACTTGTGTTCAAAGATCCTTGTCTTGAATAAAGTATTCTATTTTACTAAGTACTTTATCTATCTGTTTCACTACACACGAGGTCTATACCACGACATGGGACGTGGTCTTGAAAGCCACGTGAGCGTGGACACTGACCGAGAGATCAAGATGTCGTCACAGAGGGAATTACGAGGCGTGCATGCAAGCAAACTTAAGCCGACACAAACTAAACTAAGGATGTTTTTGAAAGTGCATGCATGAGGGTGCCTGGGTAAGGCACGAGCCTTGCACACTTTTCTCTCATTTCTCTCTCACATTTTGCGAGGAAAGCTAAAGGAAGAAGGAAAAGAGAAGAAGGAAAGAGAAAGAAAAAGGCGCAAAGGAGAAGGAGTTTCCAAGGCTACAAGGAGCCCGAGAAGGCACGCTTCTACTGATGCTTGAAGATCTTTACTTTGTTCTCACTCTTGTATCATGGGAAAGTTAGAATCTAGGAATTCCCAAGAAGGAATTCCTGTTTGAAAGATAGAGAGCTCGCATATAAGATATGTAAGAGATTCTAGTGCAGGATTTGGACAAATACCACAAGCGTGTGAAGAGCACATAAAATGGTGAGTTTTGCATAAGTTTTGCATCAGAAGGTAAGCGTGAGATAATCGGGCTGAAAAGCCAGAGGCTCCACGGTAGGATGGCCAGATTGTAAAGCTAGTGGATAAGGACAAGGGGATTCCAACCCTGTCTAAGCCTCAAGTAGTAGCAACTAATTGATGCATTTGCTGCTGAGAAGCACTTTGAGAAGTGCTCACCATTAGAAACGTGGTACATCCGTCCAGCAAAACGCATAGGTCAAAAGCCTGCTCAAGAAACACTGCAAGGTGTTTGCGCTTACAAAGGAAGATATTGGCAGAAGAAATACCGGTGTGTGTGAAATTACACTAAAAACCCTGTCAAAATTGAGCCGCATAAGCTCAGCCAGGCAGATTGGGATTGTGTGGAGAAATTATGCCGAGCTGCACAAGCTAGGCATAATAGAAAAATCAACCTCAGTACATGGAGCTCCCACAATACTAGTTGCTAAAAATGACGAAGCTGGCAAATACACTACCACACGTATATGTGGTAATTACATGCAGCTGAAATCCAGAAAGTTATTTTATGGCCATGTCGGAGCGGATCTTCTCTATTGCGACCACTGGAAAGATGTTCATCATCATTGATATGCGGCAAAGTTTCAACCAAATCTTCGTGAAAATTGAAGTTGAGGTAAAACAACTTTTTGGACTCAAAGAGGGTTATGGAAATGGATAATAATGCCTTTTGGGCTGAAAAATGCCCGTGCATTAGCCAAAGGACGATGGACAAGGTGCTGGAGGGGCTAAATTTTGCAAAATCATACATTGATAATGTTGTGGTGTTTAGTGTAGTGATTTGAGTTATAATATATAAGTTTGCATATATTTTAATGCTTTTGAATGTATTTGAAGTAGTATTGTAAGTGTGAATAGATACTCTAGTGACTTGCTTCATGTCCTTTGAATCTTCTAATGCATTTTCAAAGTTAGAGGAAGAACCTAGAAGAACTCCATGTGGCAAAAACCAAATATGCCAATTTTAGGTCAAAATGACATGTGTACATCATTTTAGAAAGAGATGGCCAGTTTTGGGATATGTTGGGTGCCAACACATCAACATGCACCTTCCTATAAATTACTTATGTAGCAAGTATATAAACAAGAGCTAGAACATAGAAAGACATTCAAAATCACTCTTGTACGTGCCAAATTCCAAAAATATATTTACCTTCAAGAAGCCATCTCTCTTTCAAGAAGCTACCACTTGTGTTCAAAGATCCTTGTCTTGATTAAATAAAGTACTCTATTTACTAAGTACTTTATCTATCTGTTTCACTACAGTGGTATCGGAGCTAGGCACTTTGGTAGCACAAGAAGATGGCCGATCCTCAAGACCAACAGCAAGCTTTCAAAGGAAGCACTACATCTCCAAAGACCCTCCTCCAACGCCGATGGGAGAGCCCACTCAAGAAAATCTGCAACAGCAAGAAGCACCACAAGGAAAAGCACCACAAGGAGGAGCACCGTCAAATCTCGTGGCAGGCGTTATAGCAAAGTTGACCCCACCACGAGGAGTTCCTGCAAATGAGTGTGCAGCCTTCCTAATGACCGTGCACAACCAAGTGGGTTGGCCACCTATGAAGCAACCGTGCAAGCGTCAAGAGAAGCTATGGCTGCCATGGTTGCCCCTATTGCAAGCAACGCTCGAAATCCAACCCCGGCTCAAGCGCCTCCACAAGAGCCTACGAGAGCAAGGAAACTCATCAAGCCCGGCACACCCGACACTTTCAACCCCGTGAAAGGAGCCAAGCTGAAACTATGGCTTTACCAAGTGGAGACGTACCTCGCATTCCTTGAAGTACCCGAGGAGGACTACGTTCCCTTTGCCGTTACCTTACTTAGAGGAGCAGCAACATCATGGTGGCGTAACTATCAAGCGGCTATATATCAAGCTATGGCGCACCCCATGCTCGGCCAAGAGCCCCCACCATCATATGCAAGATGGGCAGATTTTCGTGAGGCCCTCAAGAAGCAATTCATGCCCATCAATGCGGAGAAGATTGCCCGAGGAAAGCTCCACCATCTCAAGCAAACGACGTCCGTTCAAGAGTATACATCCAGATTTCACGCCCTCACTCTTGAGATCCCCAACATGTCTCTCNTCTTGAGATTCTCAACATGTCCCTCGAGGAGAAGATTGATTGCTACATCTTTAGCCTCAAGCCCAAGGTGGCAAAGGAAGTGGAATTACGCGACTTGACGGACTTCTCAAAGATCATTGAAGTGGCTCAAAAGGTGGATACCTTGGATTTCAAGCACTCCGTGCCTTCATCTTCCCGGCCACCGGCGACGCGAGTGTACGCAGCCCCTTCCACATCCGAATCTGGACCCACACCCATGGAAATTGGAGTTATTAGAAGGGACCCCGCGGCTGCCCGGAAGAGTGGAAGACCCGCCATTGACACTNGCCATTGACACTTATGATGCAAGAAACCAGCAAGGAGTGAAAGCAAGACTCTCCCCGACTGAAAAAGAAGTTCTCATGAAGGCTGGAGTATGTTCTTACTGCAAGGAAAAAGGTCATTGTGCACTCTCATGCCCCAAGAAGATGTCAAAAAACGGAGAGCGCCGGTAGGCCAGGAGCCTACCACCCCAAGACCCACTTCACGAGAAGACCACAAGCCAAGTGAGGTGGAGACCCCCGTTAAAGAGGACGTTCCAGCCCCAATGAGTTTGAGAGGTTACCTTGGAGGAGAGAAGGCCCGCTTCTTGGTGGATAGCGGAGCTCAAGGTAACTTTATCACTGCAAATTATGCCACCAAGCACAGTATGACTATGGAACTCTTGACCACAACAAGGAGATTATGATGCACGACGGATTCTCCTACACTATCCCTTCCAAAAAGACGTATCCCTTGGCACTCTCTATCAAGTCCTTCAAGGATAGAGTAGTGTTCTCCCCCATGCAAATGGGCAAGTACGACGTCATCCTAGGGACGCCTTGGCTGACCAAGCACAACCTCCAAGTTGATTGGAGGGACGGTACCATCAAAATCAAGAACAACATCACTACAAGAATCTGCATCTTGCGCGCAATCCAGAATATTCAGACCCAAGACATCCAGAAGCCGGCACCCGAGATACTATTGTCCGCCCTCCAACACAAGAGACTTGTGAGGAAGGGACACGAGCTTATTTTGGCCTTGATCACGCCCAAAGACATCAAGAAAACATCGAGAGTCAAGAAGGCAACCCCGTTCCCAAGGAGATACAAGAAGTTTTGAAGGACTACAAAGAAGTATTCTCCCCGGAATTGTCCAAGGGCCTACCCCCCAAGAGATTAGTAAACCACGAGATAGAGTTGGAGCCCAGAAGCAAGCCCATCTCTTGGCCTACGCTCAAGATGTCACACACGAAGTTAGACAAAGTCAAGAAGCCAATTAAGGAGCTACTGGAGCATGGCTTCATTCGACTTAGCAAGTCGCCCTTTAAAGCCCTGGTGCGTAGAAGGATGCTACCTTGAGGATGCGTGTGGACTATTGTAATGAATCAGTATATTGGTATATATAATATTTATTTACATATAATATTTAATTAAGTTCAGCCTGCTGAACTTTATTCAACATTCATTTTGCTGGACTTTGTATAATTACCAATTTAATGACTCAGCCGAGAGCAGCAGGCTGAAGTCAATTTAGGTCAGCTTGCTGACACATTCTTTGACAGCCAGCTAATTTTTGTACTCGGTAGCTGCGAACTGCCTAGATATGCATCTAAGTGTGATATGCTAGGTGAATGGCCAGATGACATCCTTCGGATAGATACCAAGTTGTGGCCCAAGGGAGCCACCGATCGGAATCGAATCCGCGACCTCCCAGTCGTCGCGTCGCGATTCCAAAAATAGTCGTGAAGTCAAACGAAATATAATATGCAAAGTTACTTTGCATTTCAGCCGATTCAAACCGGCGACCTTTCGTTTAAAACGTTCACACCTTACCGATTGGCCAAAGTAGTTATTATAACTACCGGTTCATGTCGAATTAATGTGTACGCGACCGCGCGAGCAATTGCGACTTTTCAAATAGTCGTGCAAACGCGAAAACGCCCGTTTGGCGTAAAATGGATTTTCGGAAACCGTCGAAAAGTCTCCTAAAGGCCAAACGGCGCGCTAGGAGCATTCGGCCGAATTGGTTATGTCCAATTCAATCGTTTTTTGTTGAACATGAACCAGTGCCCTAGGTGGTGACTCGAAGCACTCTAGTGCCTCACGTTGTGCAAGTATATATACTTGCAAGAGTCATTGTGAGTGCAACTCTCACAAGCACAAATTCTATTAGTTTTCATTTTCGCTTTCACAAGAATTGTGCATTTTCTTGAAGTTATTGTTATTTTTTTTTTTGCTAATATTAAATTATCCTTGATTACCGAGCAAAGATCCTTGTGGAAAGCAAAAACGTTACATTGGTAACGGAACCAATCTCGGTTTCTCCAAGGAATTTTATTTTTTTAAGTGATTGAAAAATATATTTTAGGGACAATACTTCGTCCTGGACGGTCACCAATCCCAATTCTGCCCGACGCTCCAGTCGCTTCTTGTCTTCCGACGGGGAATTTTGTCACCCTCTTCCGGCGCTCTCTTGGCTTCCTTATGGAAGGCAAAATTGGTGCCAAGGCTGCTGCTGCTGCCGCCGCCGCTGCTCCAATTGCCGCTGCTGCTGCCGCCGCTGCTGCTGCTCTTATCGTCCCTGCTGTCAACGTCAACAATGCTGGCGGATTGCTCGCCGAACCACTATCGCCGCGCACCTTTCAACATACGATATTCCACCGCTTCACGACCTTGACAATTGACAATCAAACCATGACTATGGCTTCGCATACCCTGTCAGATGTCATTACTAGCACTGAAAATCGTGTTAACACTGCTTAAGCAAATCACACAAAGTTGACGGACCTCGTCACTCGTTTTGTTACGGCTATGGAAGCTCATTCCACTGTTGGTCCTTTTTTACAAGCTGCCCAGGGGATGCCGGGAACGTCCACCGCCGAAGGTACCAACTTCACTCAGCCCGCCATCCCTAGGCAAGCCGCGGCACCAACGCCTTCCTACAAGCCTTCCCCGCCTGAAAAGTTTCAGGGCGGCCCAGGCACTGATGTGCGTCGTTTTCTCAAGGAGCTGAGAACGTTCTTTGCGCTCGCGAAGGTCGCTCCCACTGACCAAGCCATGATGGCTTCCACCTTCCTCAAGGGGGACACTTCTCAATTGTGGCATGGCCAGGACAGGGGTCCTATGACCTTTGACGAGTTCTGTACTGAGTTACGTAGTTCCTCTGGACGCCACAACCCTTCCAAGTTAGCACGTGACAAGTTACTTCAGCTGAAGCAGACGGGCACCATTGAAACTTATGCCAATAAGTTCCGTATTTTGGTGGTCCAAATAGTCGATATCCCAGTGGATGCCGGTACTCAGATTCACCTCTTTTGTCTGGGCCTCCAGCCGGAATATGCTACGCGTCTTAACGCAAATTCTGTTATGGGTTTAGAATGGACTGCAGTTAGTGATCTGATACGATACACTGAGACTTTAGCACAGGAGGAGCCGGTCGCACAGCCTAAACGTCAGCCTGTTCGTCCTTCACGTCCTCCACCCACCTTTCCTAGTTCTAGCCCGTCGGGACCAAAGCGGAACACTCCTTATTCAGGAGGCAACACTTCCAGATCATCCGGTCCCCCTCCCAAGATTAGCAAGATAAACAACACTGAGGCTCATGCCCGCATGGTTGCGGAGGGTCTGTGTTTTGCATGCGGGAAGTCTTGACATACATTCTCAACATGCCCTTCAGCAAAGGGGCCGAGATATGATCCCAGGGGGAAAGGCAAGGGGCCTTTAAAAGAGTAGCTCAGGAGCAAGTCGCAAAGCCTCCTTCTGAGCGGGTCACAACACTCCTTCGTGAGCAGGAAATTCTAGGTGCTTGTGCGAATGCACCCAAGGTTCTTGTTCTCTTAGGCATACCCGATATAAATATATTTCGTTCAAAATACATTGGTATGCAGGTGTTAAGCTTTGCCGAGTTCTTGGAGCTCAAGTGCATCCATGCTTGCATATTCTTGCACTTCCAACGGCATGACCCTAACGTTGAACGGTATTACGGACACTTGTCTCGTTTACGGTGATGCACAAGTGTTTTGCACCAATTTATATTGCTGCATTTACACACAAATGCAAGAAGTCTGAGCCAATCACTCAGTTTCCCGCCGGTTTGGCAATGCAAAATGGCATATTGGTAAAGAAACTCCATATTTCCCATTTTCCTCTCAAGGCGAGGACATTGCTTGTGATGCATAATGCTTCTTTGGCTTTAAGTATGACGTTTGAGAGTCACATCTCAGGCCGGTCATGTCTCATTGTCATAGATTCAGGAGCATCAAATAGCTTCATTAGTGCACGTATTGCGCTCAAAATGAAGTTGGTTCCTCTAAAGAAGGTTGAACAACTACGCGTTGGCGATGGTTCTTTAGCCCACCTTACAGGAACAATCAAGTTACCGCTTAAGGTACAGTCATACCATGGCAACGAAAAGTTATACGTCACGAACTTGCCCGATGGTGTTGATGCAATTTTGGGTAACACTTGGCTTACGCAAACAAGGGCATTGTTGGACTACGGTCAACATACATGCATTGTTCGCAAGAAGGGGCACAAGATCACTCTTCGCTCTCTTAAGCCCGAAATGGAGTTAGAAAGTCCTAAGAGGACTCTTCTTTTGTCCGTTAAGCAAGCTCGGCGCTTGGCAAAGCGAGGTCAACATGTTTTCTACGGATTACTGAGACAAGCACCCTCAAAGGTTTCCGCTAAGTTCTTTACGGAAGAACCAATGTTGAAAATCCCTGATCATGTGGTGACCCTCACGACGGAACTGTCTGCTCTTTTGCAGAAGTAAAAGTCTGTGTTCCCACCTGATATACCAGGCGGTTACCACTTGATCGGGGTATAATGCATACATTCCCTCTTGTTCCTGATGCTCAACCGACTTGGCGACCCATATATCGCTTAAGCCCGTTGGAGCTCCAGGAAACGAAGGACCAAATAACCGACTTGCTAGCCAAAGGATGGATTGAGCCGAGCTCGTCTCCATTTGGGGCGCCCATACTCTTTGTTCAACAGAAAGATGGGACCCTACGTATGTGCATTGATTATCGTGCGTTGAACAATATTACGGTCAAGAACCGGTATTCGTTGCCTCGAATTGATGATTTGTTTGATTCGTTCCAGGGAGCATGCGTGTTCTCCTCACTTGATCTAGCCCAGGGCTATCATCAAATTCAAATCACACCGGAGGACGTTCCCAAGACAGCATTTTGGACGCCTATTGGTCACTTCAAATACAAAGTCCTTAGTTTTGGACTTACCAATGTACCGGCGACATTCCAAAGCACAATGAATGACGTGTTTAGACCGTACTTGGGTAAGTTCGTCCAGATTTACCTCAACAATATCCTTGTCTATTGAAAGTCAAAGGCCGAGCATTACAAGCACCTCGAGTTGGTGTTGCAATCCTCCGTGAGCAACAGCTGTACGCTAAGCTCAAAAAGTGTTTCTTCCTGATGGATGAAGTGTTGTACCTCGGACATATAGTGGGTTCGAAAGGGGTGCGCCCTGACCCAGCCAAGATCGCGTGTGTCGCGGATTGGCCAGTCCCGAAAGATGTACATACCGTCCGTTCATTCCTTGGATTTGCGAATTGCTTTTGTAAGTTCATGCAAGGCTATTCAGTGATGGCAGCGCCACTCACTGCTCTGACCAGGAAAGATGTGCCGTTCATTTGGAATGAAACCACACAACTTGCGTTTGAGCGCATTTCGTATTCCCTCACTCATGCGCCAGCTCTGTCATTAGCCGATCTCGACTTGCCTTACGAGGTAGTGGCGGGTGCGTCTGGTGTTGGGATCGGGGCTGTCCTGCTGCAGGCGAGCAAGCCTATCAATTTTGAGAGTCGAAAGCTGACCCCTGCAACAGAGCAGGAGCTCTGGGCAGTCATATACGCTTTAAAGACTTGGCGATGTTATTTGGAAGGCTGCAAGGGTTTGACAGTGGTTACGGATCACTGCCCAAATACCTTCTTTCAAATTTAGCCAACGCTGTCAAAGCGACAGACGAGATGGTCTGAGTTCTTACAACAATTCCACTTTAACTGGGCGTATCGCCCTGGTCGCAACAATGTTGCGGACCTTCTAAGTCGAATTCCTCAGCGTAACTTGCTGCTAGGGACCGTTGCGGGCATTAAAGAACAAAATGGTCAGGCTTCGAGGGTGGCCACCCTTGATTCTGCTGTACCCCCCCAGACGTCCGACGCACAACCGCCTGGCGACGCGGGCACACCCTGTTTGGATAACTCAGAAATCACTTGACCTGCATCAACTGTGTCACGAGGGCTATCTCAAAGATCCGTTTTTCCTAGATCTCCAGGGTACTGGCTTGAACGGTGTAGCCGTAACGATGAACAGTATGGACAAAAGGAATGACCGCTCAAACTACACATTTGAGCAGGGTTTTTGGTGGCACAATGGGCGCATTGTGGTCCCAGAACGCCAAGTAAGATATGTGCTACTACGGGAAGCGCATGACTCTCCTCACTCGGGTCATCTTGGTATTACCAAAACCAGTCAAGCGTTGCACCGAGGGTACACGTGGCCGTCCCGCAAGGTTGATGTTGCTGAGTACATCACCAACTGTGCGACTTGTCAGAGGAACAAGCCGAGCAATTCGTTGCCGGCTGGGAAGTTGCATCTCTTGGAACTTGCTGGTGCCCCATGGAAAAGCATTAGCCTCGACTTTGTTGTTGAATTGCCTACCACCGAAAGGGGACACAATGGGGTGTTGACGATCGTCAATCGTTTCACTAAGATGGTTCACTTTGTGGCCACTGAACCATCGCTTGATGTCGTTGAGAGCGCTCGTCTCTTCATGGATCACGTGTTCAAGTTACATGGTATGCCGAAAGAGATCAGAAGTAATCGTGATGGTAGATTTACGAGTCAATTTTGGCAAGAAGTTTGCTCGCATTTCTCACGAAACTTAAGATGTCGACCAGCTTCCATCCTCAGATCGATGGCCGAACAGAACGAATGAACCGCGTTCTTCAGCAATTCCTTAGGCATTATGTGAATCCTCGCCATGATAACTGGGATACCCTCCATTCAGTTGCCGAGTTTGTCGTAAATAATGCTTACCAGGAAAGTGTTAAGGAGACTCCGTTTTTCCTCAACAATGGTAGACACCCGCACACTCCGCTGACGGTTGTCATTTCCCGTCAGATGGGGATGTCTAACATGAGAGTACCAAGTGCACGCCAATTTGTCCACTCTATTCAAGCGGTGCACAAATAAGCAAAGTTGGCTTTAGCAGCCGCCCGGGAACGGCAAAAGAAGTTGCTGATACGCACAGGAAAGAGTTGAGTTTTGATGTCGGCAATAAAGTATTTTTGCAAACTAAGAACTTGAAACTTTAGCACCCAGGAAAGCGCAAGCTTCTGCCTCGCTGGGTAGGCCCTAATCGTTAGCGCAAAGGTTGGACCTGTTGCCTACCGACTGGATTTGCCTAAATCCATGTGGCGAACGCATCCTGTGTTCCATGTCAGTTACTTGAAGCTGTTTAGGTCTGATGGCCACTATCAGCCACAAGCACCGGAATTGGAACTCGAACAAGATGACATAGCCTGGGATGTAGAAGAGGTCATTGGACACCGCTACACCCGTCATAAGCCTCCACGCGTGGAACTTTTGATTAAGTGGCTCGACTACGATTCCAGTTGGAATTCGTATGAACCGCAGGACAAAATCCTACATAATTGTAGCGACCTGGTTCAACAGTATTGGTTACGATGGGCTACAGCTCAGCAGCTCTGTACCACGGCAGGTGTGCTACCCGGTACAAGTCGTAAGCCAAGGAACAAACGCAAAAGGGACGCGGCCAAATAATCGCTTTTTTTCGTCACTGTTCGATGCAATCGTCCTTCGCTCGAACTGTGTTTCACACTCGCTACGGGCAAGTATTAACACAGAATACTTAAAAGACGATGCTTAACGCGGACGTTAAGTTCTTTTGAGGGGGGAGGAGTGTAACGATCTGAGCTTTTTAGGCGTATTTATAATGTTTTTCTAATGACCTAAAAGACGTTAAACTTTTATTTTGTATGAGATTGCATGTTTATTGAATTATTTTGACACACACGTGTGCCGACTAATTCCCGGTCGATTGGCGAAACCACCCAAATACTATTGCAAAAAGAATCGTGAAGTGATTCGATTACTTCGCAAAAGTAGAACGTAATTAATCATTAAGTAATTTGATTAATTATGGCGGAATAACTTAATTAATTATGGATTGTTTAACTTATTTTGACTGTCACTATTTCGGATATTAACAGTCATTGTTTTCGATTAACGACGCGTCGCTAACCCAAAAGAAAACACCAAGTTGTGGCCCAAGGGAGCCACCGGTCGGAATCGAACCCGCGACCTCCCGGTCGTCGCGTCGCGATTCCGAAAATAGTCGTAAAGTCAAACGAAATATAATATGCAAAGTTGCTTTGCATTTCGGCGGATTCACACGACCTTTCGTTTAAAACGTTCACACCTAACCGATTGGCCAACGTAGTTATTATAACTACCGGTTCATGTCGAATTAATGTGTACGCAACCGCGCGAGCAATTGCGACTTTTCAGAAAGTCGCGCGAACGCAAAAACGCCCGTTTGGCGCATAACGGTTTGGAAACGGTCGAAAAGTCTCCTAAAGGCCAAACGGCGGGCTAGGAGCATTCGGCCGAATTGGTTATGTCCAATTCAACCGTTTTTTGTTGAACATGAACCATTGCCCTAGGTGGTGACTCGAAGCACTCCAGTGCCTCACGTTGTGCAAGTATATGTACTTGCAAGAGTCATTGTGAGTGCAACTCTCACAAGCACAAATTCTATTAGTTTTCATTTTCGCTTTCACAAGGATTGTGCCTTTTCTTGAAGTAATCTTTATTTTTTTTTGCTAATATTAAATTATCCTTGAATACCGAGCAAAGATCCTTGTGGAAAGCAGAAACGTTATAGGTAGGCAGGAGGCCATGAGTTTCTAAAAGAGAAGCTCTAGCCCTCAAGCTCGCCTCTTTCTTGTACCGTGAGTTAGTGTGCAACTATGGCACACTACGGCAAGTGAGTCAAGGGGTAAAGATGAGCAAACGGAATCCATTATAAGGGCAAAGATCGCTCCATAAATCTACACGCTTCCACCTATCTTTGATCATATATATATGGCGGAGCTGTGACACATGCCAAAGAGTCAAGCCATCATCCCAAAAGGCGGGAGGACTCCTCCAACCACTACCAATCCCGGAAAGGCAATGGACGGACATCTCAATGGACCTTATCGTGGACCTGCCCGTGACACCTCGAGGCCATAATGCAATACTCACGGTGGTGGACAGACTTATCAAGATGGCTCATTTTATTCCCACGACGACTAAAGCTACAGCACCACAACTTGCAAGACTCATCTTTGACAACATCTTCCGACTCCATGGACTACCATCAAGAATTGTGTCAGATAGAGATCCAAGATTCACAAGCCATTTCTGGAAAAATCTCTTCAAGAACTTGGGTACATCGCTGGATATGTCTACTGCCTACCACCCACAATCAGATGGGCAAACCGAGCGTATGAATCGTACCCTAAAGACCTCTCTAAAGGCCTACGTGTCTACCCTCGAGCAAGACTGGGACATGTACTTGACCCCCCTCGAGTTTGCCTACAACAACACTACGCAGGCCTCTACCCAAGAGTCCCCATTCTTCCTCAACTATGGCTTCCATCCGACCACGCCACTGAGCTTCACGGCTGGCCATGATGAAGTACCTGCAGCCACAGATTTTATGGAGACATTAGAAGCAGCCCTTACAGCAGCGAAGAAAGCTCTACAACACGCGCAAGATGCTCAAGCAAGAGTGGCGAACAGATCCAGAAGAGAAATTACGTACAGAGTGGGTGACAACGTGTTACTATCATCCAAGAACATTTCCCTGAACAACAGGCCTGCCGGCAGCAAGTTCTCTCCCAAGTATTTGGGACCCTTCAAGATTATCCAGCAAGTCAACCCCGTTGCTTTCAAGCTAGAACTTCCCCAGACTATGCACATCGACCCCGTATTCCACGCTTCCCTCTTCAAGCCATATGTGCAACCCGACAACAAGTTCCCAGGACGTGTGACAACCCCACCAGCCCCAACAATAGTGGATGATCATTTGGAGTACGAAGTGGAAGACATAGTGGCTATGAGAAATTTCAGGAGACAGCAGCAATACTTGATCAAGTGGAAAGGATATCCAGATTCGGAGAATAGTTGGGTGGCGGCGCACTACCTTGACAAAGTTCAGAGAAAGTTGAAGCGCTTCCATGCTGCCAACCCCCATCTTGGACCAGCCCCAAGTCTCTCTACTAGAAGCCCGAAGACTTCAGGGAGGCAGCCTGCCACCATCAAGAAGCAGCAGAAGACCCCTTGGATGCAGCCTGCAAGAACAAGAAAGAGGAAAAATTGACATTAGACACTCTTCTCTTCTTGCAGTTTCTGGACAGAAAGCTAAAACTGCTACTGGCGATAGGTCTCTGCATAATAAATTCTGAAAATTTACCTGGCTGTTGTCCATGAGTAGCCGGTCATTTAGAGTTCAAGTTTGCTCAATTTGGAGCACTGGTGAGTGAGATATGATGCTCTAAGTAGAAGGGGGTCAGGCTGCTGGCATTGTTAGGGCAGAATATGCCTTCTGACATTGTGCCCTCCCCTGAACTTGGAATGCTCTGAAACTCAAGAATCTGGTAGAACATGTTACAGCGCCCATTTTGAGACTTAGTTTGCAGATTTTGGAGAAGTAGAAAAGGACTCATGATTTTCAGAAGTTTCTGCACAGGTTTGGAGGAGTGCCTACTCTCTCAGCTCTCAACGTCCCTCCAGAAATCAGAATGCTCTCAAATTTGGTGACCGGGTAGAGTTCTTTGACGCGGTCCGTTTGGCACTCAAATTTTCAGATTTAAAGCAGTTCTGTGGACGCTATGAATTTTTGAATTTATGGCAGATTTTGGGCCAACTTGTACAATTTTCTTTATCATCAAGGAGTTGGCTAGCCAATAAGGTCACACCACCCACGGCCTTGCCTAGTCTACCTTACATGTGTAGCACCTGACTTGGCGCCTTGGACTAGTCCTCTTCACATGTGTGGCATCTGACTTGAAACTGTTGACTAGTTTGCTCCACATGTGTAAGACCTGACTTGACGCGCCGAGACGTCGCTTTTTCTATCGGGGGGGTGATGTAGTGATTTGAGTTATTATATATTAGTTTGCATATATTTTAGTGTTTTCAAATATATTTGGAGTAGTATTGTGTGGAGTCAAGTGTGAATAGGTACTCTAGTAACTTGGTTCATGTCCTTTGAACCTTCCAAGGCATTTTCGAAGTTAGAGGAAAGACCTAGAAGAACTCCATGTGGCAAAAGTCAAATGTGCCATTTTTAGGTCAAAAGGACATGTGTACATTATTCTAGAAAGAGGTGGCAAGTTTTGGGATGTGTTGGGTGCCAACACATCAACATACACCTTCCTAGAAATTATTTATGTAGCAAGTATATATACAAGAGCTAGAACATAGAAAGATATTCCAGAATCACTCTTTACTTGTCAAAATCCAGAAATATATTGACTTTCAAGAAGCCATCTCTCTTTCAAGAAGCTACCACTAATGTTCAAAGATCCTTGTCTTGAATAGATAAAGTATTACATTTCACTAAGTACTTCATCTATCTGTTTCACTATATTTAGTGAGTTTGTCAGACACCATCTTGAGCACTTGAAAAAAGTGTTTTTGCATCTGGAGAAATGCGAGATGACGTTGCATCGTGAGAAGTGCCTTACCTAAAACATGAGATTGGAGACAATGCTATGTTTCCTCAGGCAAAAAACAAGATCCCTGCACCTGCAAATGTATCCAAGCTAAGGGTTCTGCTTGGACTAAGCGAACACTATCGTAAATTTGTGAAAGACTACAGCAAATTGCTGAACCAGTTATAGTACTTTTGAAAAGAATGTGCCTTTCGTGTGGACCGACGCCTAAGCAAAAGCCATCAACGAGCTAAAGGAGAGATTGGTTACGGTCCCTAACACCTGACTATTCTAAGCCGTTTAATCTGCACACAGACTCGAGCCTTGTGGATATTGGAACACTACTCACTCAAACCAAAAGCCTAAGGAGGGGTACGTGATTGTCTACACATCCCGCTCCAACAATCGAGCTGAGAGCAAATACTCGTCTTAAGAGAGTTACTAGTAATAGTATGGACTATTGTACACTTCAGAAAATATTTTTGGGGAAGACCTTTCACGCTTATCACATATCACTAGCCATTGATTTGACTAAAGAAGAAAGGAGATCTCTCCGGTAGTTGGCACGCAAGGCTCTCAAGTTACACAAATAGCAGATGACAATTTTGCACCACGCTGGAGCACGTATCAATGCGAGCTCTACGCAATTTTTAATTGTGGCTGTCGCTATCCTTCATGCTCCGAGCTACCAGCAACACATTGCACAGGATGTACTGCAAGTTTGGGTTGTTTTGGAAAAACAGGATCAAATTCTGGTCGATTATGGTTTGGGCAATTGTTGATCGAGGTGCCTCTAGTGCACTCTGACGTTGTGTAGTGATATAAGTTAGAATATATTAGTTTGTTTTTAAATTTTAATGCTTTTGAATATTTTCAGAGTAGTTTTGTGTGGATTCAAGTGTGAATAGATACTGTAGTGACTTGGTTCACGTCCTTCGGACCTTCAAAAGCATTTTCAAAATTAGAAGAAGGTCCTAGAAGAACTCCATGTGGCAAAAGTCAATTATGCCATTTTTGGGTCAAAAACAAATGTGCACATTACTCAAGAAAGAGGTGGCAAGTTATGGGATGTCTTCGGTGCCAACACATTGTTATGCAACTTCCTAGAAACTACTTATATAGCAAGTATATAAACAAGATCTAGAACATAAAGAGGCATTCTTGAATCACTCTTGTACTTGCCAAATCCGAGAAGTATATTAACTTTCAAGAAATTATCTCTTTCCAAAAAGCTACCACTTGTGTTCAAAGATCCTTGTCTTGAATAGATAAAGTATTCTATTTTAAGAAGCACTTTATCTATCTGTTTTGCTACATATTGGAGGCAGACTTATTGGTACTCACGCATCGGCTGATTGTAGCAGAAGCTGCTTCACCCTTGACACCGGAGTGCAGCTCTATCCATCGACCATAGAGAGTCTGTGAGCGTTAGAAGGCCCATTTGGGCTCTGTTGGAAGACAAGTGGTATGACGCAAGAGGTTGATAGAGCATAGGGTGGGCCGTCATCTGCTAGAGGGGCAGAAGCGCGCGGTTGCATAGGCACACTAGCTGAGGAGGCTGGTGTCAAGTGAAGCAGCTGGCAAATGTGTGGAGTTTTGCGAATAGAAGGGAGAAAGTGCTTTGGGGGTTGGAACCTTTTCTGTCTCTTTTGGAGAGTGTTAAGAGAGTTGAGTGGAGAGATGCTTCCCCCATCCACTGTCACCTAGGGGCAAGAGAAGCCTGGGTTGGCGTGAAGAGAGTTGAGTGGAAGGATGCTTCCCCCATTGACTTTCACATGAGGGCAACAGAAGCCTAGGACAACGTGAGAGGGATTTGGAGCAGGGAAGCTATAGGATTAGCAGCTGAAAGCGTGTCATGAGTGAGTATGTTAGTAGATATTTTCAGTTGATTGTAATAGTTAAATAAGTTCAAATTGTTGAATTATAGTTAACCTTCAATATGAATGGACTTTTAGTAATATTCAGTATAATGGACTCCTAGTAATATTCAGTATATTGACTCAATCGATAGCAGCAAGCTGAGGTCTACTTGAGTCAGCTCGATGACACATTCTTTGACAGTCAATTGACCGCCTTAAGCGGTACCACTGAACTGCCTAGCAATGCATCCGAGTGTGATATGCTTGATGAATGGCCAGATGACGTCTTAGGCACATGGCAATCTGAGATGATGGGAGATGGCTGTCGATTCGGTTAGCCGAGGTCCTATAGACGTGGTTAACTCCCGAGTAAGCGGTGCCATCGCACTTGCTGTTGAACAGTGAACTCCTTCCATGTATATATATGCTAGGTATTGCCTTGAGTTCGGCATTCAGGAACGAGGCCAACTTTTTGTACAGACTACTGGAAGAACATTCGAATCCAAGGTTGCAAGCCGTTACATGAATTGCTTACTAACCTTGCTTATTGATGAGTTTACTGATTACATGATTGATGCTCAGTACTTACATTTGACTTGTGAGTATTACTTACGCTAGTTGTGAGATCTTTTGCTGATTAATAAGTTAAACCAAAAAATACCATGAAGATTACTTGCTGATATGAAGGTCTTTTATTAATTGTTAATCGCTTGTGTATACGATTCACTTCAAAGCGCCACAGGGACTTGCACAAGAGAGGATGTGTCGCGGCGTGGAAAGCCACAATGGTGAGTGGCATCGCCCACGGCCATCCTTGTTTTCTTGTCATTTCGGTGTGCGTGCGCGTAACTACGCTTTAACAGCACAACTTTGGTGGGGGTCCCTAAGAGGCTTGCTTTGCAACAAGTAAGAAAAGATGCATACATGCACTGTGAGCTCACAGGGAGCTGCATTGTTTTCTTCATCAGGAACTTTGCTTGCCTGGCTTGACCCCTTTAAGGTTGAAGTTCAGGTAGGTAAAATCACGAAGTGAAAATGGTCCCCACTGCCTGCGGATTCATTGGCAGGGAAGTGTTAATGCTGCAGAGTCATGAGGTGGCGGCACTTCATAGAGGGAGGCAGAAATAAGGTGGCACAACCAAGGATCGCGGCAGAGACGGCAAGTGGACAAACCACAGGTGTGTTTGCCCATCCCCCCTCTCTCCAACTCTGTCCTTTCAACGTATGAATGTTGGACCTCGCTGGCTTGCGTCCCTCGGTACCTGTCTGGCATTTGTGGGCCAATATGTAAGGCAGGCTACTTGCAGTTGGTATTGCCTTCTTGCTGGATACATTGCTTGCATTCCCGGTAGCTCAAGATTTCAGCATTTCCTTCCTCGTCATTTGTTTTTCATTATGTAGTGCTCGTTGTGCTTGTTGGCTCACACCAAGCGAGTGTGAAAGTGTGTTCATGTAGAAGTGCAACCTACCCCTGAGTTTGCGCCAGCAGGGTGCACAGGTGGCCGTCCACGAGGTAGCGGTGGAGGAACTTGGACAACAACTGTCAACGTTGGGAGCAACCAGTGAGAAGGCCCTCGCGGAAGCAAGAGAGACCTCCATTGCACAAATAGGCCAAAGCCGGTACTTGAATGGTGGATACTGGCAGCCTTGTGATGGAATACTTGCGTATTGGTCCGTGAGCAACGTATTACACTACGTATTTCGACGTATTTTCAAAATACTCAAAATACGCGTCCCGATGAGGTAAAATGAATCTTTGGCGGTTTGAAAATGTAACAATGGGATTTTTACTTTCACCACCTTCATATCGTAGCAAATTAAGTCCTCTACCATTTGCGACCAATCGCGCTCAAAGTTTCTAAGCAATTTAAAAGTTATAAGCCCTGTCAATTTTTTTCGAGAATCTTGGAAAATTGTAATACACACGTATTTCCATTTTTTACACGTATTTTTGCAATACGTATTCCATAGGGCTGGCAGAGGAGGTGACAGCTTTGGGGGAGGCATTAGGAAGCGCCAGCGGGCCAGAGGGCTGGTGGTATCCCCTGAAGAGGGGGCCGGTTGGCAGTGCGAGCTGGCATCAAACAAAGAATAGGCGGCATTTTCCGAGGGAATATGGCGAGTGGGCAGCACAAGGTGTACAAGTAAGAGAGCAAGCTATTGTTGAAGAAAGGGAGGTTGCTGAGGAAGATTCATATGGGCGCACGTGGCAGTGGCATTGGCACTAGTTTGTGGAGTAGTAGTTGTCCGGCCTGTGACTGTGTGCAAGAACTTTGGCCGGAATACATTATGTTGCTATTGGGTTACGTGATTATAAGATTTGGAGAATACATTTTAACCATGCATGCAGACTGTTAAGATTTATTGGAGACTTCGGGATCAAAATTTGAGCGCAACATGATAAAATTAGTTTCAGAATTTATGATTCCTTTGCAATGTTTGTATGCATGCATCTATATAGACACCTTTGTTTTGTTTCAAAAGGCCACCTACCTGTTGGAGGTTTTGGCAAGGGCTGAACGGCGCTTGCATATCTCATGACGCACGTTGCTCGATGGGTATCGTACCAGTCACATGCTGATAGTATCCTTGATTCTTAAGCAGCTCTGCAGGCTCGTTGTCTGTGCACGAATATTGCGACAACCCTTGCATTTAGGAGGCTGCTCTCTATGCTCCGCTCTAGCTCTTGACTAGTTGCCATACATATATGATGGTGCATATAGACGAGCACTAATAGATCGTGCCATGCATATAGATATAAGGTGTCACTTGGCTCGCTGACCGTGGTGAAGGCGCCGAAGACATACGCACTTTCTCTAGACGTACCACCGGCCTTGCTTGTACTAAGCAGTAAAGCACGAGTAGTATTCCGCACGCCTCGTTGGCTCCTTCATCGACAGCATATATGCGAGCAAAAAATAATAATAGAAAAGATGATGTGGAATGACGGCTTTAACACGTTCCTAAGACACCTTGCCACCAGGATGATGGATACTCTCGCTGTGTCTGAGGTCCGCACTAAACCCTAAGTCTTTTTGGCCACTCTCATCCTCCGTCAGCGAGAGGGACAAGACCAGACCCGAGCTGAACTGATGCCTGACCTCGACCTTGTCGCCTACCACCGCTGTTTCTAGTGGCACGCTCTGGATGGGCAGCAGCCGCCCTTTGCGCGCGCTGCCGGCCGCTGACTTGGCGCCCTCTCCCTGCAGAGAGATCTGCACTTGGTCGCCCAGCTGCAGCAGCTGAACCAACGACTGCAGGAAACCTGCCAGCTCATCGCCCGCCAATGGGGCGGAGCCTGGTGAGCCTGACCTACTTAAAACTCTATTGGAAAGGCCACCTGGCGACGCCCCGGGAGCGCTGCCGTGTCTTCCCCCTCCTGCGGGGCTTCTCTGGGTGACACCTGGCACGTTCTGATGCTCCGCTGCGCCATTCCACGTGGGGCCAGGCCAGGGTGACCTGCTGGCGCTCTTGCCGCCTTCCAAATGTTCAGAGACGGGTGAGGGCCCAAAACTGAGAGGAGGGTTCTCCACGCTGCCCGCCCGTGCACGTGCCTGTGCCTCTGCCTGTGCCTCCGCCTGTGCCTCTGCCTTTGCCTCTGCAAAGCTCTCCAACGGCAGCGCTCCTCTCGACGGTGAGGGCGCGCTGGAACTCGACCTCAGAGAGTAAAAGGATGGCCGGGCGGGCAAGTGGGACGACGGGGGGGACCAGGAGAAGACAGGCGGCGGCGGTGGCGCGCCCCCGTTGCAGCCGCCGCCGCCGCCGCCGCCGTCGCCGTCGCCGCCGCCGCTGCTGTTTTCATTACCGCTACTGCGGCTGCTGGTGAAAGCTGTTCTTGGCCAGCCCTTAGCGACAGCCCCAGCCCCAGCCTCGGGTACCCTAGCTCCAGCCCCAGCATCGGGCGCCGGGGGCGGGGAGGCCGCCCACAGAAGCGGCGCAGCACGCGACTCGTCGAGAGAGCGTGCTCTCAGCACCACCGCCGGCTCCCTCTGAGGCGCCTGAGAGGCACCCCCCCCTCTGGCAATCGCACCCAAGAGGGAGAGGGCTTGCGTCCTGACGGCTTTCAACGCCTGCGCCCCTCCCTCCTCCTCCTCATTTGCTCGTGCCATTGCCTGACCCCCCCATGTTGCTGCTGCTGCTGCTGCTACTGCTGCTACTGCCTCTGCTGCGGGCTGCAGCGGGCTTGCCCCAAATGCAGTGAGGGGAAAGGCTGCCACGCTCTCGGGCGGCACCCCGGCGCCTGCAATGGGCGGGGAATGGCCGCTGGTGCTGCTGCTCTTGCTCTGGCTCTGGCTCACGGCGGTCCCTCCTCCAGCCGCCTTCTGGCCGGCCTTGCCCTTTCTGCTCCCACTCCTACTCGCACTCCCACTGGCAGCGGAACCAGGAAGCTGGGGGACGGGAGCGTGCGTGGCATCAGGCAGGGCCACCCTTCCATCTCGTGTCGCATCCGATTCACGAGCTGCCGACGCATTCGGAACATTCGGCACATTTGGCACCAGACCTGGCACGTCCGGCGCATTTGCTGCAGCCGGCGCCTCAGCAGCGAGGACGGGGGCAGACGCGCGCCTGCCCGTAGAGGGCGCAATCGCTTCCGCGAGCAGGCCTGACTCGCACTCGAGCGCACAGTTGCCGCTGGCGCTACGTGGCAGCTGGCCCGTGCCACCTGGCAACCGCTCCACGCCATCTGGCAGTTGGCCTACGTTACCCGGCATCGGCCCGGGGCTGCCGCCACCTTCCTCCTCCTCCTGTGCCGCGCCTTCGGAAAGGAGCTGCGGCGGGTCCTCCTGCTCCCGGCTCGACGACGCCAGCGCCAGAATCTCCTCCTTGCGGTCCTGCCAGTCGGAGTTCAGGCGCCGCGCAAAATCCTCCACCTCTCTGCACCCACCCACTCGGCACCGCCAGGAGCGAGAGTCAGCAAGACAACAGTAGGAAACCAGTGGGACAAGTGAGGCACAGCAGTAGGACAGAACGGGTTGGACAGTATGAGTCAGCGTCTGCTGCCGCTTGCAGGCCAATAGTGGGTAAAAGGCGAATGGGGGACGCATGGGACAAACAGGAAAAGACAGTCAGCGCAGGGCAACAGTGGGACAGGGCGCGGGTGAGACAGCGCCCGCTGCCTGGTGCAGGCGCAGAAAAAGAGTGAACATAGGCGGAGCCTGGGCCGCAGGGGGGAGGGGGGGGGG